>JAHWFO010043799.1:354175-404142 GCA_023313115.1 Rhysida immarginata
AATGCGCCAAACAGATGAGTGCGGAATGTGTACCATGGAAGAAATACGACGGGTGCTTGTCTGTGGTTCATCATGTATGATGTCAATTATCACATCCTCCTCATCCGGAGAATGTGCTACAGGCCACCCTTGTCCTGTTTGACAGCCAAAGGAACTACGCTCCCTCAAATATCTGTCGACAGATACAAATGTTCGGTTATTTGGCAAACGTCTATTCGGAAAGCGTTCTTGGTAGAGTCTTCTAGCTTCCGCAAGACCATACATTAGGTGCATGTCAATGTATTCTGCACTGGAATACGTGTACATGACTTTTTTTTTACGTAAATCGTAATGCGTATGTCAAAACACGCAAACGTTCTGAAATTGATATTCCTAGTGGATGTACAGTAATGGAAACAACCGTACACAACTAATGGAACAACCCTAAAGAAGGTTTAAATGGAACAAACCACTCAACCTAGTGTTGGGTCGAAACGCTGGAACTGCTAAAATATCGTCCGCTAACTACCGTGCTTCGTAGATGATATTGGATTACTCGTGTATGATATTGGATTACTCGCAAACAAATCGTTTCCAGACAAAGTGCTATAGAACATTTTCGTCTTCTTTTGATCTGAAGAATATGTCACGAAATTTATTGTACATAATTTTGAAACACCTTGTATAAAATATTACTGCAATATTAAACAACAAATTTTTATATTCTTCTTTTCAGCATATTTGAAAATCGTTTTATGAGTTATATTTTTGCTTATTTGAAACTTTCAGTAGCCAATAGTTTAGAACCAGTGTCTAGTAATGTATTGAATTTAGAATGCTTTAAGATTGCAATAAATAAAAACACTTAAAAGGGGCCTTTTTTCATAAAATAAACATACAATGACATGAAATAAAGTGGTAAATAAAAGAATACATTTAATATACATTAATTTCATTATTCTGTAAAGTAAACAAAAATCTCCCTGACCGAATGTTTACAATCAGTAGCGTATTAAGTTTTTAATGATTCAAGACACCTCCATTGCATAGAATCCACCAGACGCTCACGACGATCTTCTGGAATGCGTTTACCTGGATTTTGAATGGTCTTGAAAAAATTCAGTTTTATTTGCAGTTTTTAAATTCTACATCAACATCTTTCCATTAAAATTTCGATTGTATTTTAAGTCAGGCGATTTGAGCAGGCGATTTTAATTCCATCATCATCTTCTTAACATCCTGATCGTGAAACCATTTTTGACGACTTCACTGATCATTATCCTGTTGAAATGTCCACTGGAGCGGCAGATTGTCGTCTCCATAAAGCAGGATGATATGAAGGATTTACAAACAAGTTGATCCATTTTACCATCTATTTCATGAATAGGGCCTGTTCCATCCCCAAACCGTCACATTCCCGCCACCATATTTAACAGTTGGTTGAATGTAGCTTGGGTGAAAATCTTCCAATATAGAACGGCCATCGCTGCCAGATAGATTGAACTTGGATTCATCCGACCACAGCTGTATTGTCCAGTAAAGATGTTCTCTTGCAAATGCCAACCTTGTTTTTTTTATTTTTTAGTGATACAAATAGTTTCTTCCTGGTGACTCTTCCAAACAAATTTTATACTCATTATTTCGGTAACTGTTGGTTTTTCGAATTAGTCTGGTCACTCACAATGTTTTTGATAAATCCGACGATCTGTTCGTCTGTTTTGAACGGTCTACCAGATTTTGGACAATTTTCAAAGCGTTCTTTACTGCCTTCACGAAATGACTTTTACTGCATTTCACTATCGTCATGTAAAGTTCTGCTCTGTTGGCAGGGTTTTGGACTTACTTAAATAATTAGCATATTTAACAGAAGAAATACACGATACAAATTTTACTATTTCTATTTTTCTCGTTTTACTATGTAGAAATTCTCTTCAAATACGGCTCGATCTAAACTTATGACCAGCCAGATTCACACTTGCCCCAATTCACTCTTTTTCTTATAAATTCTAAATATGCAAATTATTTTAAAATCTTTCTAGTAGCCTTCTAAGAGGCAATTCCACTTTTTCTGCTAGGAAAGTCCTAAAATTTGGTTTCTGTATTAAAAATTAGGGCTTTATATTGAGTTTTCTTATGATTGGTGCTCACGATCATCACTGTACATAGGGTGAATCTGAAACCGTGTCACAAACTTTGCATGCGTACTCCCCATGGCCAAATAAGAAACAAATGTTTTATCAACATGCGTACAGTCTTATCAACCATGTGTCTGAAACTCGACCGTTAACGAGAAAAATGGCGTTCAAACGTCTGTGCCCCTGGAAGGTTGGCTGACGAGTGGGTCACGGAAAATGTCGATATTGGCACAGTCAAGGGAAGGAAATTGTCGATATTGGTACAGATTTCCCTTTCCTTGATAGTGATATTGGTCCCCAGTGCTTCCATGCAGAACCCATAGAGGGACGACTTCACTGCAAGCGCGGGTTAGAGGGAAGCTAAGTTAATCAACACTGACACACTTGAGGTACGTTACATTTCTCCGCGGGTGTACCACATGTTCATATACACGACCATTCATGTACTGTAGAGACACGTTGTTTTGTAACTGTGAAACGTGAGCCTGAAGATGGAGGCTGATTACACCTTTATTGAACTGGCTGATATGCATTTGTGTTGAAGCACATGGACGTCATTTGGAACAATATCTGTAAAACAAACCTCACAGGAGCACCCACATTTGGACGCCATTTTTCTCGTTAACGGTTGAGTTTCAGACCCATGTTGATAGGACATTTGTTTCTTATTTATTGTAGGCCATGGGGAGTATGCATGCGAAGTTTGTGACAGGGTTTCAGACTCATCCTGTATATACAGGGTATTCATAAAATGAGGGATAATAAGTACCTAGTATGATTCTTCACATAAAAGTAAATAAAAAGTTCCTTATGCAAAATGTCGAAAACCCAATTTTTAAGGATCTAAACACCACGCGAAGTTTGATGCATTTTATCATTTTTTAAATAGCAACGCGTCATAGTAAGTGTTGGAAATGAGGAAGAATTCATCTTCTCTGTCACTACCTGTCGATGAAATGGAATAACGCTTGATAACGCCATAACGACACCACGAAGTGCTGTTAAAGCTTGGTGCTAGCGATTTTTGAGAAAAAAAATTTGAGATTTCGACATTTTGCAAGAATCATGCTAGGTACTTAATATCCCTCATTTTATTAACACCCTGTATATATAAAAGCCTAAAGAGTCTGTGTGCCTTAAAATTCTAAAGACGGCTTAAAATATAGCTAATGAAGGGTACACATTATACAGCTAAATGCAGGGTGGAAGTGAAAGCCTGGTCTTCCTCAAATAACTCAAGAATGAAGATAAATATCTGAAATCTGTCAATGCAAATTAATAGCAAATGTGGGTGGCCCAATCAGACAGGTATTGAATAAGCAAATTAGGCCAAATGAAAAAAGCATCTAACAGGCCTTAGCAAATAGCACAGAATACCTAATTGCAAAGATGCAGAGCAGGTAATCTGAACATCAAAATAAAATTCATCAGAATAGGGTAAACGGTTTCCTAGAAAATTAAAAAAAATTTCGTTGAGTTACAACACAAAAATAAAATATTAAAGATCCAATCACTTATATACAATGAATTTTCTTCTGTAAGTTTAAATGTGTTCAGTCTCCTTTTAATGGGGAAAATCGTAAATTAATAAAAACTAAATTAAAAGGAGACTGAACACATTTAAATTTAAAATTAATCATTTAAACTCCTTAGATCAATAATTTCTTCTGTAAGATTCAAGATTATGTTTTCTTGCGCCATGTTTTAAGAGCGGACAATTCAAAGAAAGACCGACTTTTGTGTCACCTCTCAAAAGCGGTGACAGTACCAATCCTCATCAGCATCAATTTAGCTTTGCCATACTAACTAGGAACCTCACGGAGTGATAATAAATCTCCGGACCAAAATTAATATAGATAACACCTATGTACAATAACACTGGTCAACAAAAATACTTTGACAAATGTAGGTGTTTTAGACTAATTTGAGTGTGCTGATTCCAAATCTGAACTCCAAATTTCTCTATCTCATTAGGATGTAAAGTTATTGCCATCCTGCTGTTTTTGTACATTTAAACATTAAACAATAACTACTATAGTGATTACTTGTAATTTATTTAATTATGATGCTAAATTCATGTTAAATTTTTTTAGGATCGCCAAGAATAGAAGTAAACGGGCTTGTATCAACTATCCAGACATTGGTAGTTATTATAACTGGAGATCCTGATGTGAAAGAGAAATTTGGAGTTTAGATTTGGAATCAGCACACTCAAATTAGTCTAGAACACCTGAATTTTCCCCAGTAGCAAAAATGTTGTTGACCAGTGTAATATATACCGATTATAAAAAATATTTGGTGCCAAGGTCATACTCAACTATTTCAAAGGAACATTAAATACGCATATACAGACTGTAAAGGAAGTTCCCGAAACAGTCAAATAACACAAAAGATGCTAGAGTCATAAAAATCGGGTTTATCTATAGGAAAGTTTGCCTATGCCCGCTTATATATAACTTCTAATATAAACGATGAGAAGTTATGGAAAATAACTTTTGAATTATAATAGAAAAATTTCTAATTACAAAGTTGTAGAGCGTCACCGATTTAGTAGAAATCCACTGTCTGCATAAAATCGTAAAACGGAGGAGAAAGGTCCATTCATGGGACACCTTCTGGAACATCTTACATAGGAACATTCATGTATAGAAAAACAAACGCAAGAAATCGCTCCTATTTAATATTTGCTATAGTGGAAGATTAAATAAAATTAAACAAAACTATCACTAAAGCCACTCAGATCATTCCCTCCCGCCCATATATGGATTTTCTGTACAAAATTTATTCTTTAAAATCTTTCAATAATGGTAAACAAAATAGAAATGGTCCCGCATTAATGGTCTTTAAGTCACTTTTACACAGTGCGCATCTAATGAATTTATATTTTTCATAAAAATTGCAAGGTCTTAAATCTTATCTAAGCAAAATTGAAAATGTGACACAAAAGACGGTCGTTCTTCGAGATGGCCGCTCTTAAAACCTGCCGCAAGAAAACAGCCTTGAAAGTTACAGAAGAAAATTCATTGTGTATAAGTGATTGGATCTTTAATATTTTATTTTTGTGTTGGAACTCGACGACAATTTCTCTAGCAGCACATAATCTGAAATAACATATGCAAACGTGCCTGCACCAGCTTACGTTCATGCGACAATGTTTAGAGTTATGAGAAACTGGAAAGGACTGTGGATAACGACATGACCAACTGAAAACAGCCTCTTGTCCATAAAAGAATTTTATTAAGCATATACGTATTTCGAACTCAATGAGTTCATATATACGTATATGCTTAATAAAATTCTTTTGTGAACAAGAGGTTGTTTTCAGTTGGTCGTCATGTTTAGAATGCAATGGTTAAAGAGTGAATATGAAAATCTGTTTTAAATTGGGTAAAACCGCAAAGGAATCCCACGAAATGTTAAAGACAGTGTACGGTGAAGACGTTGTGACTCAAAAATGTGTGTATGAATGGTTTAAGGGTTTCCGCAAAAGATGTGGAAGACCGACCGCCAGCACTACACCAAAAAATATCGATCGTGCTCGTGAGCTTCTCTTAATCACAATGAAAGGACACATTTCTTGACGTTACGGATATTCAAACGGCTGTGACGAGGGAAGTTCAAGTAATAGCGAAAGAGGATTTTTCACATGCCATGCAACGGTTGTACGAACGATATCACAAGTATATTCTGGCCATGGGGCATACTTTGAAGGACCGTAAACTATCATCCCTGTTTGTTTTTCCGAGTCATTCACCGAATTTTGCGGTCTCTCCTTGTACTTTACTGCTGACGAAAATGCTGCTATTGCAGAAAAACATCAGATTGCAGACATCGTTTAAGTACAACAGGTAGTCTTCGGCAGCATTCAAGAATAAGCCATTCTTGAGAAAAACTGATGACATCAGAAGCACTGCCGTCTTTGCAGCCGTTGCTACCAACCCGTAGACAAGCAGCAGGACTATTGAACGGTTCTGTAAATCCTCCGTGCATACAGGTTCTATCTTCTCCATGTGCATTATCACCAGGAGATTATTGCACTAATGGATGATGATCTTGCTTGCACAAATAACTGAAATGCATCTCTAAAAAAAATTCAATTAAAAAATTTTTAATTTTGAATTGCATCTGAAAATATAGACAAGTTACCTTTTTAGTTCATGTAAAATTTCGCTTAGTGGTGCCACCACTTCGAGAGTGTGTAATGCATGTGTTTGTGTTTGTTTATGTCCACATTTAAAAAGAAAAATTGAAAACGAATGGAAAGAACAATTTTAATCAGTAAATTGCTTATTTTATTAATTAAACATGAAAGAAGAAGTAATGCAACCATTTAAAATATATATAATAATCCTAGAAGTTATATTTTCATTTTATTCATTAAATACCGCAATCCATAGATGAAATAACATTTCGATAATAGAAATAATATAACGGATGGTTATAATTAAAGTTCCCCATTCTGCGCGGGTTGCAGACCGCGTTATTGAACGGATAGTGATGAAACTTTGTGTATAGCTATTCAGAGAATGGGGAAGAGAATTCCAACGCAAAATTTATTACTGCATACGATGCCACCAGGGTAAAAAGTAGTAATTCAAAAGCGCAATCTGTAAAGCCGTTGGTCCCGTGTAGTCGGTTGCTGGGTGCACGTTAAAGAACCCTTGCGAGGCAAAATTTGCGGCCCCTATAACGCCGTCCTGAAATGACCACGGCAGTTGAAAAGGACGTTAATACCAAACAAACCAAACCAAACCAAAAGCGCAATGCGTCTGTGAACAGCCAATCTGCAGAGGTCACCAAGCCATTGGGAAAGCAAGAGTGCGCTTCTGGGGGATTTGGTTTCCCAAAGAATTCTATTACCAAATCAGCAGCAATAGTGCAACAGCACTGCGAGAAAATCGGCATGGGGGATTGCGAACCGACCCATGACGGCGAGAGATTTATGAAAGATGATGATGGAGTTAGGTGTGCTGCCCGTTCACCAGATCTTAACCCATGTGACTTCTGGCTGTGGGAAACCCTGAAAGATCGTGTTTATCATGGAGACGTACGGACCTTCCTTGAACTAAAAGCCAACGTCACTCATCATGTTGCAGCCATTCCACGGGAGGCATTTCGTGCTACTGTAGAGCACGATGTTCAGCATATCATCGACCCAGAGGCTGCGCATATTGAACAGTCCCTCTAATAGCATTCCAGTAGTGCGTTACTACCGTCTGTGTATGATCTTGCAGCGCCACTTTCCCCCCTGGTGGCAACGTTTTCCGTTGGAATTCTCTTCCCCGTGCTCGTCTATGCTCTGCCCGTGTATCAATGACGTATATTAAAGATAGACTCCGAATCCTATTGTTATAACTTGAAGCAAATTGGGAAGCTCCATGCCCAGAACTGTCATGGCTGAAAGTGAGTGAATCTGATGCCAAACACATGGCTAAACACGAGAGTAGCTGATTAATAATTCTTTCACACGCCGATTACGGAGTGATAAGTTTATCTTTTCGTTTACTTTGTATTTGAAGTATTTTATTATATTTTATAAACAATTTTTCGATCATGGTTTCTATTTCAATTTCGTTTCGATTGTCTTTCAGTAACGTATTTTCATTTTAGTTACGTATTTTTGATTTATTTTTGTGGAAAATGATTCCTGATACTTTTTCTTGTCTGTTTGTGCAGTTGTAGACAGAAAACAACTTTGAATAATGGTTTTGAATTAATTATTCCTCGGGCCTAAAATCTTCATAAAGGAAGCAGCCAGACAAGTAATTACTCCACGGCTCACTCCTGCCCAGAACTATCATGGCTCAATTTGCTTCACTTTTTGCCGCTGTTAACAATAGGATTCGGAGTCTATCTTTAATATACGTCATTGCCGTGTATGCTCTGCATAATCTACACACAAAGTTTCATCACTATCTATGCAATAATGAGGTCTGCAGCATGCGCAGAAGTGGGAAACTTTAATTATAACCAACCACCCGGTATGCTTAAAAATAAATAATCGATTAATAATAAAACCACATTAGTCCAAATTGTGGAGAAAGATTTCTTTCAGTAGGCATTCCATTAACGAAGAAATGTGAGCAAACTTTTCTCTGGAAATTAATCTAAATTTTCTGAGGTACTTATTCAGCACATTAAAGATTTAGTTCGTTTAATTTTCAAAAAGACGTGAAGTGTACTTAAAACTCAGTCAGTTCAGCCAAAAACTAAATAAATAAATAAATAAATAAATAAAAAGGGGGGAGGAGTAGGAAACAAACTTGAATCAATGTTTTTTCTATTTAATTTGTATAACCAGGGTCTTCTCCGAACCTCACACAGTTACATAGTTTCAAACAGGCTCTCATAATGGCGGCTGACGCGAAACAATGTAGCGGCTACTTCGAAACTGCGTAAAAGTAGCTTGTTGATAAGTAAAAGAGTAATATATGATCACTAAGTTGTGCGGTTTTGACTATTGTTTTTTAGTACTGTGCAGTAGGAATTTGTCCTTTGTTTTTGAATACGTAAACAAGTTTAGACTTCAAATTTTCCCTCCTCATTAGATATTCTGTATTAACAGCTTTATTTAACAAATAAAAAAGGCTTTCTCGTGGCAGAAGCATTCTTCAGAGTTTCCTTTCAGAATACTTTTTTATTTCTTACAGAATTGCTCTATTATGGTTTATATTATTTTATGATGAATTTGAAATATAAGCAAGTTGCTAACTTCGGAGGAATGCAGCCGATATCTCCATTCTATTTATCACGGATAATCGAATAGAGGTGTCAAGAAATAAGACCATTCGAATGTATCTCTTTCTTCAATCCAAGTCGATAATACATTTTCATTTCTTTTCTATAAGAAAGAAGACGAGAAAAGTCCTGAAGATTTTAATAATATATTCTGGATCTTCAAATTAACCCCAGTTTTTAATAATCTGAATTGTCGCATTAACAAAGACTCTAAGCAATAAAAACTAATGTTACACACATAGGAACGAGTCACTACCGTCCATGACAATGTAATTGTATTGATAAAAGCGCACTTAAAATGCTCACCAATAATTGGATTCTAGTTATTAGTTCAAAACACAAACAATTAGATGCATCTGCTGCTTAATTGAATAAATTATCTTAAATTTTAAAAGCAACAGGAGTTCTCTACACGACGCCATGAATGACGCTAAGTTCAACACTAAATGAATAATCGAATTAAAAGAAACAATATCTTGTAAAAAAAAAAAAATGATGTGTGCTTCTCCTATACTTGTTGATTGTTGGAGGTTCTATTGCACATTGCAAAAATAGAAACAAACGGCCTGTTTTCAGGTTTTAAATTTAAAAGGTTTATATATACGATCGATAGAGAAAGAATTGTGCCCTCATCTTGAAAGGATGGTACAATGAGCAATGAGAATGGAAGCGTGCAAGTTTATAATAATATTAGTTGCTATAATAAATATATATCCTGATATATAAGTTGATGAACTCGCTAGAATAATTCCAATTAACCCTTCTACAGTAAATAAGAATACAGACTCTAATATTCAAAAGAGGGGCTTTAAACTTTAAAAATTTTTAAAAATAATTTTATTTCCTAGTATCAGGTTCAGGGGAAAGTTTTTTTGTTTTTGTAAATATTACAATTGGCGCTCAGATTAATGCATAAACGAATTTTTTATTCATCGAAATAATCTCCATCATTCCCAACAACCTTCTCCCTACGAGATACTAAATCATAAATTCCTTTTTCATAAAAGTCACGTGTTTTACAGTTCATGTTTTAGCTCTTCTTCTGTCTTGAAGCACTTGTTTCTCAAATGGTTATCGAGAGATCGGAAAAGGTGATAATCTTTTGGAGAGATATCCGGAGAGTACGGTGGATGAGGTAACACTTCCCAGGCAAGTTTGTTTATTGCCTGACGGTTCAGCTCTGCTATGTGCGGACGTGCGTTGTCAAGAAGAAGAAAAAAAACACCCTTACAGTTCGCTAGAGCTGGCTGTTTATGCTGTGATTTTTTCAAGTGTACGTTGAAGCTGACCAACATACACGTCTGCTGTGATAGTTTGTTCTGGATTTTGGAGCTGATAATGGACTACACCAGCTGTTGCCCACCAAACACTCAAGAGAATCTTCAAGACGCTCATCACCAGTTCTAAATTTTTTGAACCAATTCTGTGCCATCCGGTCGGTGACAGAATCATCACCGAATGCTGTACAAATGTTACGAGCAGACTCCGCTGCTTTATGGCCAAGTTTAAATTCATACAACAATCAGGCTCGAATTATTGGTGATGTAGGTGCCATTTCAAACGTTTTTTCAAAATAAAAGTAAGTGAAAAGGAATGATCAATTATTTCTCTTTAATGCATAAAAAAATTTGCATTATTCAAATCATCCTACGAGAGGATTGTAACATTTCAAAAAGTAAGGGTGAAAAAACTTTCCCCTGGAACAGATATATCATTTTAGTTTTGAAATTCATTCCTGGTTTTATTCAAACAGAAAATAATAATAAAGTATCTGAAGAAAATCTCGAAACATATCGTAATAGAAAATAGAAAAAGAAAGAGAAAATTCTTCGACCTGAATTCGAACCAGGGACAATGCCTATCGCTGGCACTGCTCGTACCAATTGAGCTACCACAGACATGAATCGTCAAGCTGTTTCAATAAATCCAAATGGACTTCCATGAAGCCACCAAGCAGCTCAATTGGCAGAGTTAATTTCAACAATTTATTTGATGGTTTAGGGTAAGGATGATTCCCGATTTTGCGAGTCAAGGGCCTGCTCTGCTCAATGAATTTCTGATACGTCCAAAAACCCCTGCAGTGTCTCTTACATGATCACTTGCAGCAACAGTTCGCGCTACCAACTCCCCTTGCGAACCCACAGGAGTAGCGTACTCCACATTCTTCAGATGTCCCTAGAAGAAGAAATCTAGGACTCATGGTCAACCGTTTGAACAGTTTACAAACATGTGTAGGAAATTTTAAAAATGATATGACCATCAGTATCAAATTTTCTAATTTCTCCCTTTTCAGGAAATACATTAACGAGAGAGAAAATACGTATTATGAAAAATCTCAGATAGCCATTGTATGTATGATGTTTGACAATTTTTTATGTATCAAGGATTCATTGGCAAAATACAAAGGTATATCAAAAAGTAAGGTGAATTTTTGATTTAGAGAAAAACGTGCAGAAAAACGTAAAATATTTGGCAAAATATAAATATGGAAATTTTCTTGGTATCAGAAATGTAGATTAAATTAATTTTATATAATGTTATAATTTTTTATTTTCTTAGTTTTGAAATGTGGGTTATTTTTAAAAACTTATAAAAAATTTTCAATTGGGAAATTAAATTTAATTGTAAAGAAAATTTATTATGTTTGACAAATTGTATGGCTCTATCATTCAATAAAGGAACCATAGTGGTCTAAACATTTATTCCAACGTGGCACCAAATCATCCATGCCCTTTTCAAAGAAATCTTGCTCCAGGTTCCCTAACCAGGTAAGTGTAGCCTGTTGTCCCTCTTCCAGTGTATGGAAACGCTGCCCACGGAGGTGTTTCTTCAGGGCGCCAAACAAATAGTAATTCGAAGGGGCTAAGTTAGGGCTATACAGAGGATGGAGAGAAATTTTCCACTTGAAACCATGCAGATGTTTACGGGTCCGTTGGGCTGAAGGTGGTCGTGCGTTATCGTGCAGTATCAACACGCCCTCTCGTAGTACCCCTCTTCGTTTCTGACGTATGGCTGCTTTTAGCCTGTCCATGGTTTGACCCATAAAAAACGAATAACACCGCGCACTTCCTCCTTGGAGTAATGTTCAAGTCGATGCGCCATCTTTGATTTTCTCTAAGCACCAGACGGATTGACATATAAGTTTGTGCTTGCCATCAGAATTCTATCACCTTGGTACCTGCGACTCTACAAAAATTAATTAGCTACACAAAAACTCTGAGCTTTAGAGACAAATTCACTTTACTTTTTGATGCATCCTTGTATATGCAAAATAAGGTTCTCTACTACCCCAAAAGTTTGTACACAGAGTTCGTAAACACCCTGTATATAACTACTTTTACTATGACAAGAATTCCTTCAATAGCATATCCATAGCCTGACTGTGACTTCCTTGGATTATTTTGAGGAAAAAAGCCCGAATTCGGTAAGTACGAATTACAACGGTTTCTAAATAAAAACATAAATTCTAAATCAATAGTTTTATTACTTGTACTTTACTTACAAATTTTTTTTTGAGAAACACGGAATGATCAAAAGTCTCGGACATCCATCTAAATCAATGTTACGTGTCCTAATTTACATGCTTATGATGTCTAAGGACGTATTGATTTCGCCTTCATGTTTAGGAACTGCAAAGTCGTGCTTCTTTGGATGCAGAAATTAAAAAATATAAAGGAGGTTCACAATGAAATATTTGTTGCATTTATAAATTTATCGAGGTATTCAATAAAAAATATCATAAAAATTTAAGAAAATCGATAGTATAATTACCGTAATATCTTTATATATAAAAATTCAGGCTCAGGGTGCGTCTGTAAATGTTCTAAAAACTTTTGAACCACTTATCCGATTGAGCTCATATTCGCAACATATGTTCGTTAGGTCCAGAGTAAGGTTTACATGTCCCCAAAGTAGGGGGGAAGGGGTAAAAATCATATATCTTGGTTTATGTTTGTTTGTTTACTCAAGAGATGGCGCCAGAGCTTATCTTTTCCTTGAAACCGAAACTGGACTAACTGCGCAGAAGCAGGACAGCAAAAAAACTTCCGGATGTGTACTATTGTTTGTACATTTCAGGTTGGAAACGCAAGTTTTTTGCTGTCCTGCTTCTGCGCAGTTACTCCAGTTTCGGTTTCATTGGAAAGGTCTATATAAAAATTTAGGGTGCGTCTGTAAATGTTCTCAAAACTTTTGAACCACTTATCCTTTTGAGCTCATACTTGAGTTAGGTTCAGGGTAAGGTTTACATGTGCGGTGTGTCAGGTTGGCACAAAGGGGAAAGGGTAAAAATAATGATACGCGCGGACCAACAATGGGTGAGGTCAAAAATGCTAACACCAAGTTGAGTTAGTGAAGAAAGCCATTGTTGCTATGATAATCAACAATACGTTAACAATCGAGTAATAATCAATGCTTCACCAACCCAACTCGGTATTTGCATTTTTGACCTCGCCCAATGTATGTCATGTCCTACAATGCAGAGTAAAGTTTCTGCAACAATAGGTCATAAAAAATTACTTTGGCTATGGTCATGGATGAAGAAATACAGGATGGGAAACTCCATTGTTTAAAGCGTGATCTTTTTTTCACTGGCGCTCTCTGGCCATTTGCGTGGGCATTACTCTCTGTCGAGCAGACAACTTTACTTTTCTTAATTGGCCTCGATGGCTCAGTGGTTGCGTGATCTCCTCTGATCAACGCCTCCTATACAGAAGGCCTGATAACGGAAACGTCATACATTGTTACATCATCATTGGTCGATCAAATTTAGGGCTTATTATTGGTAGAAATAGGATTAACAATGGTCGACTAATATGATGTAACAGTGTATGACGTTTCCGTTATCAGGCCTTCTGTCTAGGTGGTGTTGCTCTGATGCCCGTAGATTTGCTTCGATCCCGGCTGAGGACGACGAGGATTTTTGCAGAGGGAAATTACTATTATATAAAAGAAAGAGCGAAAAATGTATATACTCATTCATTCATTCATTCATTACGAAATCTCCAGAACTATGAAGCCTACAAACTTGAAATTCGGCAGGTATATTTCTCTCGGCTTCTAGGTGATAAAGGGATAAAATCTAAGTAACATTTACCTCTTTCATTTTTTTCTCTGGGGCATTGTTTTTGAGATAAAAAAGTTGAAATCCTACCTACAGGAAACAGTTGTTTGGAATCTGTGGAGACAATTAAAGATATTGGCATACAAGACACCAGTGGGATCTGATGAAGAGCTGGTAGCCGGAATCGCCATAGCTACGGACCAGGAACTTTTGAACTTTTTACGTCAGTCCATGCGGCGATGTTATGAAGCATGCATTCATGCCACAGGGAGTGAATTAAAACACTTATTATTGATGAAAATAGGAAAGAAAATTCCACAGCCTGGGTTCGAACCAGGAACTTTCTGCTCACCGTGCAGACGTGCCAACCAATTGCGCGACTGTGGACATGGAAGCATTAACATGTCCTTAGGACTGGTTGGAGCAGTACCCAGTTCGTAGATTTTTATTTATTTTTTAAAAATTTTGTATTACGAAAAATCTAATCAAAAGCAATTCATTAGAAGCGTCATATACTATTTTATGTTTGTGCAAAATTTTAACACTCCTTCTTTAGTAACAAAAAAGTTGTCGAGTTTTGGTCCGAACTTTCCTACTGCGTATAATCGTTCTCCGTATTGGAACTTTTAAAGTTTTGAACCCAATTTTATCAATGAAGTCAAAGAGATAGAGAGTGGGTCTTGAAGACATTCCTATTCTACTTTTTGAAGGTCTTTAAGAATCCGAAATCAAATTTCAGAAATTCAAAATTTTTAGTGCACAAGCAAAGTCTTGGGGGCAGCAGTCATATGGCGGCAGAGTCTGTGAGTATTTATTGAAAAATATTGTATTTTTGAAATTCTAACTTCGTATTCTTAAGCACATGAAAAATTAGAATGGGAATGTTTATAAGACACACTCTCTATCTTTTTGACTTCGTCGATAAAATTGGGTTCAAAACTTTAAAAATTCTACACTTTCAGGGCTTCTATCTCCCAAACGGTCGGATCAATTGAAAAAACATCAAGAATAAAACATTTCTTGAAAACTGTGAATAATTTATTCATTTCTCCCCCCCCCCCCCAACTAATGAATTTTCCCCACGAAATAACTCACTATTGATTATGGACATTTTTTCGTACAATGCTTAATTTCCGAGATATCTGCCATGATACCAGACTTTTTTACACCCTGTATATCAAACAACTTCGAATAACGTGTCATGAATGAATCTAAATTAAAATTATTGATAGTCTAAATTGGTTCAAAAGCACCTGGGATTTAGTGGAACCATTGTGGTTCACTGAAACTTTCTATGCTAATATGTGGCATGTAATATATCAAAACACTTCGAATGATGCGTCATGAATTTATAGATCGTAATGATAATCCAAATTGGTTCAATGCTACGTGTTTTAATGGTATCATTATGGTCCATTAGAAACTTTCAATGTTAACATAGGGCAGTTGAAATGTATGGTTTCGCGAATGGTTTAGTTTAGCCTTTCGGTACTTGATTACGTCATTTCTTAATGGTTTATTATTTCTAAACGTTTTTCATGTGCTCATGTTGGCTGTGTATTAACTTTCAGATGAATCAAAATTTCTTCGAATTTGAGCTCGAGCAACGAAAAAAGCTTTCAATTTAAATAGAAAAATTTCATGTTGAAAAATCAAAAATATTTATTTTAAAAAGATCCCAATGCATGGCGTCTTTTAGCAGAACCTAAAAAATGTAATTTTTTCTATATAAATTCTGAGCTCTTTACATGTGTTCTGAATATTCACACACAGAAATTGCAACATTTCATAAAAACCAGCTCGAGCAACGCCGGGTAAACAGCTAGTAGTAGATAAGTTAGACCTCAGCTGTTTGCCCTTTTGCCCTTACATTTTGATACCAACATTTTAAAAAGGTAGAAAAATTCTTCTGAATCTTTTGCTATGCTCAGTTCCATATGATAATAGAGTTTTTGAAAAAACAATTACGAAAATATTATGTTCGTTGCAATAACTTATCACTTAATAGTGTCGACTTTACTTTTGACGCTTTTGAATACCAGGGAGGATATACGGAAAAGACATAAAAGGATGCTTATTTTACAAAAATTTTCGTTCTTTATGAACAGGGATAAGTAATCCTTGTCGATTTAAAGTGAATGTTATAAGCGTATATAAAGGGTGTCCTGTAATGAGTGGACGGAAATTTGAAGGATGATAGCTATGGTTATGACCTACCAAAAAAATCAAAATATGGCCTTAATAAAAACCTCATTGTTTGCATGATATTAAGGATTTTATTATTTTTACGAAAATCTCCACCGTGCTTAAGTTTTTACATTGCTGCGGTCACAAACCACATTAGCGTGTACTTATTATTATTATTATTATTATTATTATTATTATTATTATTATTATTATTACGAGGGGCGATTGATAAATAAGCTCTCCATGGCTGTAACTTTTTTATTTGTTAACCGATTTTCAAAATTCTTTTTGTATCTTATACTCACATTTGTCCTCTATGTAATGCACTATTCACTTTTCCACCTAGTCCCCATCCCTTTCCACGCATTGCGCCAACGCGTGACTAGTTGGGTGAACCCGTCGGAGAGGAATTCCGGAGTTGTTGTCGACACCAGGATTGAATGGCAGCTTTGGACCCTCTACTGGAGTTCGCCCGCACACGAGTTACCACACACCAGAGGCGTTGCAGCGCCTACAGTTCAAAGATGAAAAATTGCAGTTCGAAAATGAAAGACTTTGCACATTGCGACTTTCACCACTTCCCAAAGAAGAAAGAGCCCCTTAAGGGACATGAGTTGGTTCTGACGGCGAGGTAAACGCTGCCATTCAATCCTGGTGTCGACAACAACTCCGGAATTCCTCTCCGACGGGTTCACCCAACTAGTCACGCGTTGGCGCAATGCTTGGAAAGGAATGGGGACTATGTCGAAAAGTGAATAGTGCATTACATACACGACAAATGTGAGTATAAGATACAAAAAGAATTTTGAAAATCGGTTAACAAATAAAAAAGTTACAGCCATGGAGACCTTATTTATCAATCGCCCCTCGTGATATTATTATTATTATTATTATTATTATTATTTTTTTTTTTTTTTTTACAAAAACCGGTGATCTTTTCTTTAAATTATTTTTTGTATCATTTCAACACAATTTATCCCTTTCGAATTTAAGTAGTAATATCTCGTTTATTGTTGAAAAAAAAGCAAGTATTATGCCATTTTAGAATCTTCATTAAATACCATTTTTTAAATTAGTAAATTAATTCCATTCAGTACTTTTTTTCACCAATGGAGGTCAAAGTTAAATGAAAAATTATATTCAGTGGTAAAATTTAGAAATTTTTATCCCTCAGTCATCTGATAGCTTTTTAATTAACTGATGCGTGAATTAGGCGAGATAATTCTTCAAGAGTGTATAGTAAAAAATAAATACGTACAACGAATGTGGTTTGTGGTTTACTAAGGTCATATTGTGATATTTGGTAGGTCATATTTTGACATTTTGGCTATCATCCCTCAAATTTTCGTTCACTCATTACGGGACACCCTGTATAAAAATTGAAATTTTGCAATTTATGACAAGACGTCGTCAAATTCTCAAATTCTTTGATTTATTGCTATCAGTCTATGATATGTTTTACTTCTACGTACATGTACCTGCCTTACAGTGTATCAATTAAACACATGAGGTGCTATTAAGCTGTATATTTTAAAGAGATTGTATCACTTTGATGAAAGTATGAGATAATATTCTCCAAAATAATGCAAACCTAAATAAGAATTAGTAGCTCTTTTTATAGTTGTTAAAGATAAAAAAAAAATCGAGAATTATTACTGTGCATTCTCTGTTTTGTTTTAATGTGGCATTTAGTCATGGCAGCAGTTTCCGCTATACTTTTAACGTTTTGTTATTGCAGCAACCACAATGACATTCAGCTGGGAAAACGAAATTTTCGGACGAACCTCCCATTCAAAATCCTATGCTTTACAATCTGTCTAAATCAAGGCGAAACTTCCGAATGTGTTCTACGTGGGGCGAACGAGCAATTTATATATGCCGGGATTTCATTAATGACCTCATCATTTACGCATGCGTCCAATCAGTGTGCGTGCCAAACGACTTAGGACCGCGGAAGGGAAAAAAACAGCCATGACAAATCACAAACGAAAGGAAACAGAAGCCTTGCCTGCAGATAATGGCTTCAATAAACAGCGAATCGTGGCCACGTGAAGCGACGATGTTTCCTCATGACTCAAGTTGTATTTCCGTTTTTCCAAAACTGGATTATCATTATTTTTTTTTGGCGCTCCGAATAAATAAAATTATAGTTTCAGCGTTTACAATCAATTTTGATTTTCATAAATTGCACAGGATGAGAATGTATCATTTCTGAGCTACAAATTCGTTTTCAGCACATTAATAGAGGAGTAAATCGTCTCTAATCAATCAAATTATTCTTATGGTTAAGGATTGTAATTTCAGTTAATAAAACAGTAATTTCTATATCTTTTAAATATTAGAGGGTCCATTCACGTTCAATGTTGTTGTTTTTTTTTGTTTTGTTTTTTTGTTCTAGTAATTCTCTAGCGATGTGTGCTTGTTTATCCCATTATTAATTTTGCAGTCCCACAATGTCAGACGCTCTTTGATGATACACAGCATGATTAAAACTAAAAAAAAAAATGAAGATTTAATAACCACTTAGCATATACCGGAGGTCCCTGAAAGGTCTATACAATCGTTGGGAGGTGCTCCCTGGAAGGACATGAAACAAAAAATGTCCAGTGAACATAGACCCGGAAATACATACTTTCGCCATTAGGCGGCTCTGAAGGATCACAACATCACTCTCCCACCGTCACTTTCGCGAAACAAATAAGAACAGAACATTGCCGATTGGCCATCTGGCTGACGTATAAGCTTTTTTTATACGGATTCGGAGCTGTGGAGGACGCGAAGCATGATTTTTTGGACAAATGACGTCTTAGGTAAGGAATGAGAAGGGGTTTCAGAATCGTCTATTGCACCAGAAATCACGACAATTAACAATGGCTAGGGCTATCGCGATCAAGATTGCCAAGAAATTCCCAAACAGTTTTAACATGTATCCCACAGCTTGATATGCTCAAAAAATATGTGAGGAAAAGTGTATAAAATAAGGTTTCTATGAGCTTATATATTTGTACATCAAAACAGTTTGGAGACATTCTAAACAGAAATCACGAGGGCGAAAAGTTAAATTCAGAAATTAAACTAAACTCGGAGATTATATCGAAACCATTCAGTTTGCAGACAGCTTCTCGAATCTCGAAGAATGTCATAATTTTTTTTTATTTAAAGAGGCTTTTTTTCTTAATAAAATTAGTTAAACCTAAATTTTTCGATTGATATACAAGTTATTGGACAAATAAATTAGAATCAAATTTTTAAACGAGAGCTTTCCTTTAATAGGGCAATTTTAGTATCTTTTATTTCCTAATGAACATACGTATATGAACACTTTTTGAACTGAAATCATGTATATGTTGTTTTATCAAAAGTAAATTTATTAAAATCGTTTAGCATAAGAAAAAAAAGGTTAGCTTCATGTGAAAGCTTTTCTGTCTGCCAATCTATGCTCCATCAATGGAATAGCAGGCGTTCACCAGACATTCCCTTAGCTCTCGCACGTTATTGGAAGAGGATCTTGCTGCTGGATAAGTCTTTCTAATATGTTCCAAGCATTCTTAAATGGGGTTGAGATCTAGCTCTGGGGCGGCCTAGGTAAATAACGTAAGTCATACTCCTATTCCGCGATGAACAATTACGAGTATTGTTGTCAATGAAGAAGCCGTAACAGGATAAAATTGCAGCATTGCAGTATAGATTTGGTCGGCAATAATGTTCCGGTAGCCTGTGGAACGTTCCTGACCTTTCATGGATGTCAGCCAATCAAGCGCCAAGCCCTGCAGCGAACATACGAGGCCTTTCCGAAAAGTATCCGGATTGAGGCTACAAAAAAAATGTAGAATTCGCTGCACTTTTTTCCTATCCGGATCGTGTGACGACATTTCTGCTGATGATGTAATGAAATTTGCAGCTATTAAGAGTGCCGCGTGCATTTGTTGTAACGCGCGCTAAAGCAGAACGTTTTTCTTTTCTCGTCGCGTGGTGAAAATTGAGCAACGACATTGCATCAAATTTTGTTTTAAAATCGGTAAAATTGCAACGGAGTGTTATGAATTGCTAAAACAAGCATTCAGCAATGAAGTTATGAGCCGCACACAAGTTTTCGAATGGTTCAAGCGCTTTGAGGAGGGTAGAGAATCGGCACAAAGTGATCCGCGGCCTGGTCGGCCTTCAAATGACACCACAATTGAACAGGTTCTCAACTCATGCGATCAAATCGTCGTCTCACTGTGAGAGAGATTGCCGAAGATTTTGGAATATCCAAAAGTGTCTGCCACGAAATTTTGACAGATGATTTTGTTTTTAGCCTCAATCCGGATATTTTCCGGACAGGCCTCGTCGTACAGTAACAACGCATCAAGCACATGAAAAATTTGAGAGTATTCCTAAACATTGATACACTCTGTACAGTCTATTAAAAAAAACGTTTTCGGCTTCCTTGCAATACATTAAACCAGTGAGATTAATCGGTTCAGGCAAGAAGTCGAATTCGAATCACGTCCGACGAAGCCATTTATTGTTTCTTAGCAACAAGAATAGGTAGACATAGGGTGACCAGAACGTCCCGGTTTTCCGGGACAGTCCCGATTTCAGTGTACTGCCCTGAAATATGTAAGCGTCCTTTTTTAATAAGAAGGATAAATATATATTAATTGGATATTGGTAGATTTAATTGTTAAAAATTACGTGTCTCGGATCTGTTTCGGATTAACGTCAATCTGGTCATCCAGGTAGGCATAATAAATGACGTTCTACAGTTTTGACTGAAATCTGATTTCGAGCCTTTATTAGGAAAGTTTTTCTTTATTATTAATATATCAATGTATATTTTTATTATTTTAGTAAAAAATGCAGTATTATAATGAGATAACTACACGAGAAAGTAAGCGATAAGTTGGCAAAGCACGCTCAATAATAGAATGGCGAATACACGAATTAAATCATTACATGTTTTTCATGAAATAATCAGTAGTAGAAAATAAACTTTAAGTTTGGTTCAGATTTAACAAAATAATAGTCTTCTATATGCAAAGTGTTCCAGAAGGTCGTTTACAAACTTTACTTGCTGGTCTGTCTGCAATGGCATAGGAAGTGGTGTCCGAAAATCAAACCGTGGAGTGCTGCAGCAACGTGACCGACACGCAAAGACGTTAACATGACAAAAACAAACATGGTTGCAGAAAATGTTCACAATTTCGTCCATCCACCGCATTGCATGCTTCACAACGTTGACGCATGGAATCACGGACTCGTTCGAATTGTGCAGATATGTCACAGACATGTGTTGCCGAATCAACAATTCTGACGTCGAAGTCGATGGCAGATGTTATGGGTGTCTCTTATACCAGGGACTTCATGAATCCAGGGGGAGTGAGGTCAGGGGATCCTGCGTTCCGTTCGCTAATACCCCTACGAACATCTCCCTCTAGCGGTGGCAGCAAATTTTCGGACACAACTTCGGACTAAGCTTGTTCGTCATGATCTGACATAACAGCACGTAAAGTTTGTAAACCTTTTGGGCCACCTTGTATATAAATTACTAGCAGAGGTACCCGGCGTTGCCCGGGATAATTACACTTGTAAGTAAAGAGAACAATCTCAAAAAATTAATGATGTTCGTTCAAACTACTAGACTTTATAACCGATCAATTTCCGGTTAGCTCAACTCCTGCCAAGCAACTAAAAACGCTTAAGTTCGGAGACTGTGCTGATATCTCTAATCAAGCTTGGAGGAGAGGGGAACTACTTGACCGTGGCATAGAGGCACTTATGATGCGAGACGTAGTAAGGAGGAAGCCGCTTCGAAGTGTAGGGATTTTGCAATAGACTCTATATCACACGTTTTTAATGAATAGTTTACTTTTTACTAAATAGGTAAAATTAGTTCATTCTTTTGGTATTACTCTGTATATTGTGGGTAGTTATTGGTATACAGACGCAAATATACTTATCTCTATTAAAACATTCAAAGGAAAATCTCCAAAACTCTTAACTTGCTCATAGAAGATATTTCCATTTCACCTGTACAATTATGTCTCAGTTATAAAAGTTCGATTTTGGATCGAATTCTTTATCGACTTCCTAGGTGGAATGAGAGGAGGCATCTATAAACCGCCGACATTCTATGACTTGAAGATGTTACCGAGGGTCAACGATCGCTCTCAGTTTCTCATCATCTTTTGCCGCAGCTGCCCTCCTTGAATTCGAAACCTTTTGAATGCCGCCTGCCTCATTAATTTAATCGTCAACTACAAATTATCGTTGAGTGAAAGGAATCATCTATTTGAACATAGAAGACAAGTTTATAATAAAAGCCTACATAACTTTACCAGCTTTGAAATTGAATATCTTGCCTTCTTATTATTACTATTATAAATAAATTAATTATAAATACTATACTCCAAATTGTATCGATTATGGATATTTTGCTTTTATAGGAGTTCCATTTTATTCTAAATAAAATAGCATTTACTTTTTGAATCCGATATTTATCATTCATAGCGTCGTAACCTTGAATGAGGGATTTTAGAACTAACGTTTATGGGAACTTCTTTCATTCTTATAACGAGACCAATCCAATCCCTGATTTTGATGAACTATTTCAGGATCACTTGTATATAAACATTGTTCCATACACGTGCATATTGATATGTTATTTTTTGCTAATATTAAATTCAAATTAAGTAATTGAACTTCTACAATGATTTCACTATAAATTCTCCAAATCCCTCTCTTATACTTTTATATTTTAGTTAATTGTCAAAGTTGCTGCCTTTAATATTCATAAAGATTAGTAATTTCTGAAGTTCCTTAACCCTTCAGATGCTGTGAAAACACTTATTAAGCATCACATTTTGCGTCGAATGATTGGAACATGCCCAGATAATAATTCCAAGTTTGCAACCGCTTTTGACGAAGTCTTTAATTATGCATATCCTCATGAATATTTGGCATGGAACAGATGCCTTCATTCAAGAATAATTTCATCTGATAAGTATACGCATCCAATGGTATCTGAATCGCCCTTTTAAAAATTAATCCCTCTCATAACTTACTTTGATCATATTTTCGAAAAGTAACGATGTTCAATAAAATCGCCGACGACATTACAAATTTAACACAGTGACTTTATTGTCATTTTACTGATTACCTAAGTGAGAAAAATGACATCCGTTTAATCATGGGTTTAAATCAATAAGTAAACACGGAAAACAAATTCATAGAACGACATAGAATTATTACTTCCAAAATTTATCAAAAGATTCATTGGAGAAGAGAGGATATATCTCTAATCGATCTAACCGATATAGGAATAATAAATGTATGTACCCAATTTGAACGTAAGGATTGAGCCAACCTCTTGTGTAAGGTTTTTTAATTTCCACTTGTGTAAGATATTACAAAATATAATGTGATAATTTAACAACCTAATTTCTGAAAATTCTCGGAGTGACAGTTTTCGGTATCAGTTTTTTAGTTATCTGCCCCGATGTTTTTGAACATTGCAACACGCAGAAAGAAGTGAGCTATTTAGATGATATTTATATCAATCTTTACTATGTTACAAAAGAGACGTTATTAGATTTACGAAAGTGCACAAATGTTTTTTGATTTATATCTTGTGAAGAAATAACGGCTTCTATCTTGCATATTACGTGCATTAAACGCAACTGATCCTGGATTTTTTCTTGAGAAATGGGATGCCTAGCCTATTCTATGACATGAAATTTAATTACTTTTTACATTAGAGTTTGCTACAATATTTTCGGCGTGTATTTATCAATTTTTGTCTTCGTCCAACTTCTAGTTGAATTTTAAGATTTTTTCTTCTGATTTGTCTTCCAAGAAAAAGGAACCTTGATGATCAAGGACTTGTGTAGTGTAATGCTCTCACCGTATTGATGGCAGTTTTTTTACGATTAACCCAAAATCGCCGTAAGATTGTTCATGAGAAAATTACTATCTAAAACATGCAGATTTTAATCCAAAAGGAATTTCGACATCTTTCCAATTCTTTTTTGAGATTTGCTAGATCCAATAAAATATAGATCCAAGCGGAATATCGCGAGAAGAATTTCTCTTAGGCCCATTTTCATCATTATTATTAAAATATTATTCACCTTATAAATAAGGATCCGCACTTTAATTTTGTCCATTGGGAAAGGTAATCTGAAAGTTCCTGGTTCGAATCCAGGCCATGGAATTATCTTTGCTATTTTCTACATTGAAATAGTGTTTATCTCTTTAAAAAAAACGACATTACTTTTCAGGGCCCACAATACTTGTTGTTATTGCTTCACTAATTCACAACTGTTTTGGCGAATCATTATCAGTTATAGAAGAAGTATTTGCATTTCAAATACGACCTTTTCTTCACGTTTCCGTCAGTGGATATCTATTGCTCCTTTTTCGTATCTTCACTGCTTTTAACGTATTTTTTTTATCTTTCTTCTTCTTCTTATCGTCTCCTTTTGAAAATTTTCTTGCCGCATGTTTCCTAATCTTCGTAGAGATAAGGTTTTATCTTGACCCGTCTTTTTCCTGCCTGACATTAATTGACAACTTCTACGTTCCACGAGCAATTAAACCCGCTCGTTCCTTCCCCCTTTTCACCTCACTCCTCACCATCCCACGAAGACCTCTCTCTCTCTCTCTCTCTCTCGTGATAAAAGGTGGGTCCTCAGCTGTACATTACGAAAACTGGTTTTAAACTACTCGTCTTAATTTTATTGGCCCTTCTTTCACCAAATAAAATTTTTGCAAAAAAAAAAATAAAGTTTTAATGAATACAAATTTAAGATTTCATTAATTTTCTTCAGCCTTAAAGTAAAACGTTCCTTTGTTTCACACGGCGGTTTTAATTTAATTTTCAATTAAGTATAAGATAAAGTTAGACAATTAAAAACTTAAGAATTTAAAACCTTTCTTTGACAGTAAAAAGCTCTCAGTTAACGCGACATCCGCACAAATTAGCTAGAACGTGAAAAAATAAGTGCCTCTAAAAATATTTCATTTCACTTAGAAGAAAGGAAATTATTGGGCTCAGGATTCCAAAAATTCGAGAGTCCCAAAAAAACACCGCAGAAAGGAAAATATGAGCATTACAGTTCCTAAAAGTAATAGACACGATAAAACATGCTTTAAAGTCAACATTGAAAATTTTGGTAGAACTTGATGCAGAAAAGTCAATCAACGAACAATTATAGTTTCCAGAGTTTGCAGTTTTTTCTTCTGCCAAAATTCTAAGAATGTTGGTGTTAATAATTTCTTCAAATTTTGTAATCAATGACACAACAGTAAACCTCAGAGCTATGGAAAGGTTTTCACTGCCTCTTAAATTTATGGACACAGCACAATACAGACAATCACCGCATGACTCAGTTTCTATTCGCGTGTTCAAGAATAATTAAATCAGAAATATTTCAAGAAATAAAGCATTCAATAAAGTTTCGTTATTTTTCATAAATGTTTTTCTTGAAAAAGGATTCCCGTTTTTAAAACGGGATTTAACCCTCTTAACTGGCTAAGAACTAAAATTTTTAGCTACAAACCGTATTTAATTTCTTTAAAAAAACAACATTACTTTCTCATTTCCCCAATATTTTATATAAGATATCATTAATGACTTGGGAATAATAGGATTTGTGCCCGTCAGTTAACTGAAATCTTATTAACCAGTTTCTGTACAATAACAAATATTTTGATCGTATTATCTGGTCCTGTTAGAAGATTAAAATTGCGACAGAAAATTTAATGACTGTATTTTCTGTCTCATCTCATGTCTTGTATTATCTATATTTTTATTCGTGTTTACATACATTATTTGTTTTTGCAAATAGGGTTTAGTGTTTTATATAATACTCTAGAGCATTAAAATAGCTATTAAAATAAAAATTTGGCATCTGAACAATAAAGGACAACAAATTACTACATTAACAACAAAAACTACAATAACGTATAAAGAACTCAGCTTAATTTTTTATAAGGACATATACAGGAAAATTTTCCTTCCATGCTACTGTATGTTATTTTATTTCCAACAAACGAAAAAACACAGATTGTTAACATCCAAGATGGAGACATTGAAGGTTGGATTGCTGCTAGCACCCCGATGGTCAGGTGATTTTTTTCGCTTCCAGGCCTTGTCTGTCTCAGTTTGATGACGCAGTTCTCACCGAGTACTAACAACACCTCCTAAAAAGAAAGCCTGTGCACTGAAAATTCATACATTGTTAAATCATCATAAAAAGGCATTGTTAATCGTATTTCTACCAATAATAAGCCCTAAATTATGACTTCTTATGAAATGTAATGTATGAATTTTCATGTAATGTATGAATTTTCAGTGCACAGATTTTCTTTCTAGGAGGAGTTGGTACTAAAGCCTTATCTTTAGGTGGTGTTGCATTACTTTGGTAATTACGTCTACACGCTAAATCACAATCACAACACGCACAAAGAAAACCCATTGGCAAGCAAACATGACGTCACAAACTGCATCAATAAACCAAAATTCCATAGAGATGAAGGAAAAATGAATTTAAATAAAAAAATTTTTTTGGAAAAAAACCCGAAATTGGGATAAAAAATAAAACCCTATCGTCCCCTACACGGCCAGACGTATCCATAATAAAAGGTTGTTCCGGAGTATGCCTTGCAGGGACGGAGTCTATAAAGGGACAGACAGACAGAACTTGGATTTTAGTAATCTTTTCTATATGTATAAAGAAGGATGTTTGTTGGTTTGTTTGTTTGTTTGTGGGTTTGTTTTTTATACAGATCTACAGTTTTATTCCGATGACCCAAAGTTCTCCTTGGGAGTTTTGTGAAAACTTTTCATTGCAGACAATACGTAAATTTTTTAGTTGGGGGCTCATGTTTGGAACCTTTAGGGGGCCCAACTTAGCTACCGGTTAACTTATATTTCAAATGCTGATAACATTTTAACCATTCAATTTAAATCTATTGTACTGCCCTAAGTCAATAGCTTGTAATGTCCCATTCAAAAGAATATAATCATTAAAAGACTTACCAACGAAATATCAATGTATGGTAACCAAATTCAAGCGCACTAAAAAACTTTGCTAAACACTTTTTCAGTAATGGCCGACTGAACAAGGACAATTGAAGAAGACGACACTAACGCTTGGCTAAGCTTTGGTAGTGCTAGGATCTACTAATGTATTGCGTTACGTAGTGTCAGCAACACTATACAGCGCAGTAAACCAGGGGGCCCGGGTTTGGGTACTTTTCTCTATCTACTCTTATCCCACAATGAAACTTAGACGAGTTTCTCTAAACTAAAATAATCATATTACTACTTCTGTTATAAAAATTAAAAATTAACAAATCAAAATAATTAAAGTTTAATTCTTGCAGAAGGACACTCCGCCGTTTGCATTAATTATTTAACGACAAAAATCAGGGACATAATAATATCCTTCTGGTCTGACACAATCACTATGAGCTCACATTTGCAACCTTTGATATTGTATCCATTCTGTTTCAGATATTCTGATCTGCCGGTTCGGAATGATTATCTGGTCGTAGATGTAGCTGCTCTCTAGGCTCTGGTACAACTGCTTCTCCCTCGTACATTGCCTCTACTCTCTACTATGGAGACCACGGCCTCGGTTACAGCTACGATCGCATTCACCACCAAATAAAATGAAACTAAAATGTTCCCCAGGGTCATAATAAGAATAACAACAGAGGGCCGAATTGAAAAAAAAAGAAAAAGCACTGGCTTTGGTAAACAACGACAACAACAATAGGATCTAAGAAAATAAGCTAATATGACTTTACTTTCAGTATGTCAAAGACGGAACTTTATCGGGTATATATTACAACCGCAGTCTCTTTTGCACATTTCTATAATAATTAAAACAAAAAAATCATTCTTTAACCACAACTAAAAAAGGCACAAAACAAAAAATAAAACAAAAGGAATGAAAAAAAAACAATACAACCTATTTGAAATTGTTTTTTTCATTCCTTTTGTTTTATTTCTTGTTTTGTGCCTTTTTTAGTTGTGGTTAAAGAGTGTTGTACTTATAATCTGTTCATTTGTACGATTACTTAAAAAAATCATTCGACAAAAAAACTTTTGTCACCATCGTGCTTTGATAGTATTGCTTTACCGACAAATGAGTCAACAGGAAGCTATATCTATACTTTAATTTTTCAACTAGTTATTGTTTTATAGGATGTTCTACCAATTTCTTAGATGGCATTAATAGTTAATTTATTAGGCTGAAGGGCCAAAACACCAACTTTTACAACAGGGCGCTGCATTACCGCTATTTCCTCTACCCTTTTTCCATTTCAATTTTCCGTCGGTTCTTCACTATGATTAGTTTTTCATTTCTGATCAATGGTTTTGACGTTCAGTTGACGTTTCGTTAATATAAGTTTGGTTGGGGATTCGTACAAAAACTTATTTTTAACTTCTTCTCATGCAAAGGATTTCAAAATTTCAAGAAACTCTATTAAAAAATTTTCTGAATGCCACAACTTTTTTGAAAAATATAACGTTAATAAACAGTCAGTGAAGACTTCTGTTAAAAATAAAAACGTATTGACACCAGAAGTATTGCAACGAGAATGGCTATAAGATATGTAAATAAATGTTTTCTAATCGGGTCATAGTAAAACAGCACGGCCTTCAAGTAGACTTGTAACACCGACTCAATTTCGAGCGCAAAATCAGTGAGAATTGGGGATTTCAACAGGCGGAGCAATGAACTTGTTCCTCAATCAAATCCGTCTTAAAACCGATTTTAAAGACATTGTTAACAGCCGGCTTAATTTTTAATTAAACTGTGGTCCTATATTATTAAACAGCAAATCAAACCATTCAACGTGTCTATAATGTCAAGAGCACATACATACTCCTGCAAATTTATGTCGCATTTTAGTTGCTTATAATCCGTTTTTTAGGGTTTTAGCATCATCTAAAACCCTATTAACGACGGCACAGATGTATGTATGTACTCTGTAATGTGCATATCACACGCCATAACGTTTGAAAGGATTGACCTAGAGGCTTTGTACACACATAGGCCCTATACAGAGGACGGTGCGAAAAATGTTCAATGTTATAATGTTTTGCTTAAATTTTAGCTATTACACACTAGAATTGATATAGTCCTCTGAGGCCTCCGCAGGGGCCGCGAGGCTCCAAATACAAATCAAGCTATAAATTTTGTACGAAAAGACCTAAGTACCTGAAATTTTGTATTTGTGCCCCTCCACTTATTATAGTCACGAGCCACTACTGCTCGTAACATTTTTATGCTAAAGCCCTTATATGCTTAGCATCTAAGGATATGCTTAGCATCACGAGTCGGATTACAATGCCTTAACTAATTTTTATTGTGCGATTGCATTGGTGTCCAAAAAGTCTGATAACATGGCGGATATCTCAAAGTTGCCAAGTAGGCGAGATCTGATGAGTGTGGTTAATGATTGGGGGGGGGGGGTTATTGCCGCACTCAAATTTGACTTTGACCCCCAAATTTAAAGTCATCCATTTGCTAACTCGAAAACTATTAAAAATAGAGAAAAATTTCCAATTGCTACCCTGTAGAGCTACACCACATTAGTCTAAAAGCAATTTTTAATCACAACAAAAGCAATTTTTAATCTCAAAAGCTCTAAAAGATTTTGAGAAAATGTGCGAGAAAGATGCACTCAAGGTCAGGTGCTTAATGCATGGTGGAAGAAAACAAGGTGTGTGCAATTTGATTCATGCGCATGTCGTGACGTCATGTGGATTGCACGGTCATTGTAAAAACGCGGGCAATGTATTGCTCCTATAAAATTTAATATTAAAATGTATTTAATTTTAGTTATCATTTTCTACTAAATACAAGACTTCCCCTAATAGTAAGTAGGTATTTAAATATTACCTATGTTGTGTCTAATTGATTAGGATTTTGTAATCCACATGACGTCATGCGCGAAAATGTTCATAATTGAGAATCAAATTGCACACACCATGTTTTCTTTCCACCATGGCTTAATGAGCTTTCCCAACGGTGTGCTTCACTGCTATTCAAATGGGTTAAAAACCTCAGCCAACCTGACCTTGATATAACCCCAGTGAACAGGAGGATTGGCGTCGTCTGAACGTTTTTCTTCACAGAGGAAACAAGTCGTTGGACATGTTGACACTATCTGCTGCGCAGGTGCAAGATATTGAGAGATTGATTTACCAAGAAGATGGAGCCTCGCCGCACTGGTCCCCGGAGGTCCGCCACCTTCTGTCGGTGCGATTGAGGAGGGCCCATACCATGTCCTCCTATCTCCGGACCTGACCACCCCCAGATTTCTTTCTTTGGGATTATATCTAGGGCATTATCTACGACTAAAGACTGACGAGCCTGGGCGCTTTAAAAAGGTAAATCCCCGCAACCATCAAATGATCACCTTGGAGATGCTAAACACGTGGGAAGCTAATTCTGCCATATATGAACTTTATATCCTGCGCAAAGGTGCACATGTTGAAGTGTAAGAAAAATAATGAATCTGAGAATATGTCTGTAAAATGTCAATGCAATCGGGCAATACAAACCCGAGTTATAAGCATGCAAAATACCGCCATATAGTTGTAGAGACCCTTTAAATACCTTATGTTTATAATATTTAGATATATATTTGTTTTGATTACTTTTATACCAAATTTATATATTTACTATTTAGTTTATATATTTAATTTATATATTTCCCATTCAGTTGTAGATGTAAAAAAATTGCTACATCCTCTTATATCATTTTCAAACAATTCAATTTTTTTAAATCCACTATTTTATTTTCTATAAACGGGAGAAGTAATTCCATAGTGTATTCTTCCTCTCCCCGGTGTCTATAAAAACGATCGATACTTAGAAGCATTCGATCAATCATACCTCCCGCTATGTCACCGAACCAATAAAGCATCGGTCTAGGAAAGCTTCATCCTTCGCCCTCGCTATAGCAGAAACTGTCACTTCATACATTACCCTCACCTGTCAAGTCTCCTCTACCCCAACCCCATATTCCCCCCACTCCATAAAACGTAATATCGTTTCCCTACCTACCACGCATGTTCCAAGTATCCCTTTTCCAAAAGAGACTACGGAAAATTTTTTCTCTTTTTCTCTGAAGCGTCTTAATAATTCTCTTTAGAATCACATGGGGAAAAAAAAGCAGCATTCTATCTCTTTCCCTCGTGAACAGTCACTCATCTCCCCTTTCCAAATCTCCCCTCTCCATACCAAAACAACAACAACAACAATACAAAAACCAACAAGGTCTCTCGTTCTCTCCCTTCTTCGGCTCATCTTTCAGTTGCCATTTCCCCTTTTCCCCTTCCTTCTTCCATCTCCGAAATCTATCGGCGATTATTCCGAGTTCTCCAGCAGGCGATGTTTATCACATTCTTATCGCTTATCGTTTTTATTTCTATTTTTCAGGCACCCTGCTGCTTCTTGAATAAAAAAATGAATGAAGAAAAAATAAAAATTGCTATACTTTATTATTTTTTTACTTTTGTCTTTTAAAGCTGTATGAAAAATCACCATCTTTGCGATGATCTTTGATCCGCGATATAAATTATAGATATTTTTCTAACCAGGTCGTTTTTTAAAGAATTTATAATGGGCTGTCTCAAAAAATGAAGAGAAAAATGAGAATTATAAAGATGGGTGTCTTAAAAATTAAAAAGTTAATCTTTTCAATAATCTCGAATTTTGAAGGACCTATGCTTATACTTAAAATATGACGTCTCGATAAATTCATTAACAGTTATTATTAGAGCTTTAATCAAATTAAATTGAAGTTTTATTTAACAGCTAGCTTGGTTTTTTTCATTTAAAAAATGAAAAAAATGAAAAGAAACTTAAATAAGGCCTGCAAGATTTTGTTTTCTTTCCACCCAATTAGGAAAAATGCTCTTTGAAAAATTTAATAGTGAAAAATTTTAACTTTCGCTTATTTATTAAAATACTAGCAAAGGTACCCGGCGTTGCCCGGGATAATTACACTTGGATGTAAACAGAACAATCTCAAAAAATTAAATTAAATTTTGCAATATCTTAAAAATAAACACATGAAAATGCTTAGAATTAATACAGTAAAAATTCTTAATGAAAATTCGATAAAAATCTTTTTAAAGGCTCACAATGGATGGACCGCTCCAATAATTTCTTACTCAGGTAATCTTACTTCAGATATACACTTGATGTTGTTGCAATTTCCACTCTTCTCTCGTTGTGTTGAAGCAAAATTTGGCCTTTCATCACTTTGGGTAGTCTAGCGGTCGCCAATTCTTCTATTTACTTGCTTCCCATTTGCTCAATACAGCACGGAGCTAAAGGTTTCCTTTCTCTGTCGTCTTTCCACTCTTTCTCAATAGTCTGCTAACTCTTCATTATCTCCAGCTACTGATCATTTTTAAAGATTTTCAAGAAATTATTAAGTACTAAGAACTCTCTTTTCTAAGAAAAACCTGAATAACAGGAATTCTATGCATTGTTACAAATTGAAACTTATCCATATTGCATCATCATTTTATGTTCATTGTTATAATTCTTGGAAAGGATTGCTTTATCATTGCATCATCATTTTGAGCTCATTGTTATTGGTGAATTGCGTGTTGAAACCATTGTTGATACCTATTGTTGCACAAACTTTTATTTGCATTGTTGGTCATGAGATATATATTGTTGGTCCGTGCAGAGTGTTTGTGAATTGCGTGTTGATACCATTGTTGCGAAAACTTTGTCTTGCATTGTTGGTCATGCGATATTTCTCATTAATATGCCCTGCCATAACCATGAATATCGATTTTATATCAATAATTATTATTTTTTCGAAATCTGAAGTAGACACTGACCTTCCTCATGCTTTGAAGGTCATGTATGCGAAATTTCATCAAGATCGGAATAAAACTGTAGATTTGTATAAAAAACGTACACACAGACCCACCCACAGACCCACAGACCCACAAACATCCTTCTTTATATATATAGATAGATTCAAAGGTAAATTGGCTTGCAATTCAAAAAGCGTATTGGAATACAACAATGCAATATACAACGGAAAATACTATTATGAAAGCATTTGTAAAATATGTTTTAATTATAAATAAGTTCAGGTGTACGACTGACAATAACTCCACTGTGGAACACAATTTATTTAATCTGTGAAGTGGCATACATCATCAAAGGATATAAAAATGTTTCTTTATGTACGGTTTTCCTGTACAATATCAATCTGTGCTCCATCGAGATCGATTACTGCTTCGAGGCGGTTGCACACTCCTTGCGAGAGAATTCAATAGGAATCGCGTTAAATTTTTGGGTTAAAATTTTCCTTCAGTTCCTCAATTTCGTCAATGGAGTGGGCGTAGATTTATTTCTCTTTGAGATAGCTCCACACGAAAAAATCGGGGGGTAACAAGTCTGGGGACCGGGCCGGCCACTCGACAAGGCCACGGCAATACTGGAAATAAGTTTCATTCAGAGATGCGCGCAACTATAACACTCTGTGGCAGTACTGGAAATAACGGGCTATTCTCCTCTCTTTACAGATTTAATATAATTTTCTCCGTTCAAAAGTTGTAGGCTGTCAAAAACCTGAACTTATTTATGGGCAATTCTGTATAAGTGACCTTTACTATGACCTCCTTCATTATTACAGGCCTGTTTGATTTACTAACTTCCATTGTTGCTTTTGGCATCTCTGAACGGGACTTTCCCTGAAATGTGGATTGGGTGCCGTGGCCTGTTTAGCCTCCCTCTCTTTACCACTGAGATAAACGTAATTTAGTGCAAACAAAATAAAAAAATATTAAATTTTTTTTGCATAAAATCTTTTATTTTATAAATCGTGTTAAATCGCGAATAAAAAGAGATCAAAATTTGGTTAACGAAAGGAAAACTCATTCAGTTTGTTTTTAAAGTCACTGAAAAGTCACCTGACCATCTCAGTCCAAACAACAATGCAACCTTCATTGTTTCCATCTTGGATTTTGACAATCAGTATTTTTTCATTTGTTGGAAACGGGGGTCCTCGGTCGTCTATGGGAGAGCATTCGTCGCGACAGGCCTCAGATTGCTGAACCGGGATCCTGTGTCTTCTGCATAATAACCCAAGGCCGCACATCGTTACAAAGGTGAAGCAATTCCTCGCGCGAAAACAGATTCCAGAACTTTACCACCTTCCGTATTCTGTAAACCTGTCACCGCCGGACTTCTTCTTGATTCCACGTTTGAAATCCTGAAATCCACAATGAAATCAACAATGAAAGGACACAGGCTTCTCGACGTTCCGGATATTCAAATGTCTGTGACGAGGGATCTTCAAGCAGTACAGAAAGAAGATTTTTCATACACCATGCAACAGATGTACGAACGATGTCAAAAGCGTATTGTGGCCATGGGGGCTAACCTTGAAGGACAATAAAGTATCATCTCTGAAATACCTGTCCCTGCTTATTTTTTCGGATTGGATTGTTGTTCGGACCCAGCTGGTTAGGTGATTTTTCCGCTTCGAGGCCTGTCTTTCTCGTTGGCTTCGAAGTCGACCGAGGCGTAACCACCGAGAGAGAAGGCCTCTGCGATGAAAAGTAAAAGTAATACATTGTTACATCATCATAGTTAGGGCCGGGGCTAACGATATAACGGGCCCCAGCCAACGCCTCCTAAAGACAAGGCCTGAGCGCGAAAACGTCAGACATTGTTACCTCAGCATCCGAAGATACGTTTAATTGCATTTCAGGGCTTATTATTGGCAGTAGTGCGATTAAACGTATCTTCGGATGATGATGTAACAATGTATGACGTTTTCGCGCTCAGGCCTTATCTTTAGGAGGCTTTGCCCCAGCGCAGAATAGTCACCTGACCATGCTAGTCCGAGTAACAATGTAATCTTCTTTGTTTCCATCTTGAATTTTAACAATCAGTATTTTTTTCGTTTGTTGGAAATAATGAAAGTTGGATTGTTGGCCACACTAAGTTGGTCAAGTGACTTTTCCGCGCTGGGGCAACGCCTCCTAAAGATAAGGCCTGAGCGCGAAAACGTCAGACATTGTTACATCATCATCCGAAGATACGTTTAATCGCATTTCAGGGCTTATTATTGGTAGTAATGCGATTAAACGTATCTTCGGATGATGATGTAACAATGTATGACGTTTTCGCGCTCAGGCCTTATCTTTAGGAGGCGTTGGCTGGGGCCCGTTATATCGTTGGCCCCGAGTTAGGGCATATTTATGGCTTATTATTGGTAGAAATACGAATAACAATGCCCTATGATGATGTAACAATGTATTACGTTTCATCGCAGAGGCCTTCCCTCTCGGTGGTTACGACCGAGGCCTACGAGAGACAGGCCAGGGCACTCAAAAGTCACATGATCATCGGGGTCCGGCCAACAATTCATTCTTCATTGTCTCCATTTTGAATTTTAACAATCAGTATTTTTTTGATTGTTGGAAACAATGAATGATGGATTGTTTCCCGGACCCCGATGATCATGTGATTTTTGAATGCCCTGGCCTGACTCTCGTTGGCCTCGAAGTCGACCCGTAGCCCACGAAAAAGACAGGCCCTGGCGCGGAAAAGTCACCTGATTATCTTAGTCCGAGAAACAATGTATCAGGCTTGTATAGTTGTGGAAATAAAATCTGTTTAATACGTTTTATTTTTATTTAATCTATAGAAATTTATTTTCGTAGCGGCGTCTCGATTGAAAATGCTGCTTTAAATATTTTAGGTTTAAATAAATAAGCCACTCTTCCAATCAGCATGTTTTTTTTCCTTCATTGAATCATACTCTTGGGATATTCTACTTAAAGATCTATCGATTTAATTTATACAGGGTGGATACAAAAATGAGCCTCCCCCCTTTTATTTTCGTAACCGAAGCAAATATGTCAATTTTGATGAATCAAATGAATAGGAAGTTGTGGGTGACCTATCTCACGGTGCACTTTTCATCATCCCAAATGTGCGAATGAGGACGCATTCAAATCCTATTTTAAAAACCGTAATAGATACACGAAAAATTCCAATTGAAGACTTGTTCAGCATGGAATTCCGAACAAAACAAAAGAAAAATTTCCAAAATCCGATGAACGGATCACCAACAATCACATGTTGAATTTATTAGTTACCTCCCTATGTTCAACATGGAAATCAAAAAATTACCAAAAATTACAATAATAACATTCACTTTCATGAGGAAAAGCAAATAAAAGGCAAAGAAAAGGCGATTATGATTAACTTTGAAGTAAAATTATTTATGCACTGTTGTCCATAAGAGACTTTAAATTTATATTAAAGAAATGTTGTTTATTTTCTTTTCTGCTACTGATTGAAATACCAACACAGCTCTTCCAATTTAATCATAATTGGATATTCAGTAATTAATCTTGAGGATGATGAAAAGTCCACCGTGAGATAGGTCACCCACAACTTCCTATTCATTGGATTCATCAAAATTGACGTATCTGCTTCGGTTACGAAAATAAAAGGGGGGATTCATTTTTGTATCTACCCTGTATAGAGAAGATACTTTTTCGGGATTTTGAAAAACTTTGAGGAATATTTCCACAACCGCCTTTCTATTTTCAACATCTCTTCCGTTACTCTGGGAAGGATATAACTAGTCAGAGGCGGCGTTGTATGTGTCAGTAACGGGCGTGACAGTCTGTCTCGCCGAAGAGACTAAATCAATTAAACAATTAAGATGCGTTGTCTAGTGTTAACAACCAACCAGGGAAAGTCTCTCTTTGCACTCGAGTAGGAGGCAGCAGCTTATCCTCGCTGCTTCTAACGCTTATTATCGTCAATTAAGATCCACCTCGACTTAAGTGGATTTCGTTCATTTTAACATAAAAAGTTACTTATAAATTTTATCTCATCAACAGAGAAGCAGCATAAAACTCCTTCGCCATAAAAAGATATTCGGAGTCTTCATGACTTGAGCTAAAAATGGATATTTCGGCGGAACATTCTCAGATTGATATAACCAGAGATAACTTATCAAAAATTTTCTCTTGAATAAGTGGTAGTTTTTGTAGAAAGTAGCTAATTTAGGTAAAGTGCTCTAAAACATATTCGTTTTTCTTGTTTCTAGAGTCAAACGATTCATAAAGCGACAAGAATTTCACTGAAGATAAAATCCATATATTTAAGATTTTTTAAATATAATACAACCTTTCATACAAGCCAAGAAAGCATTTGCTTGTTCATAAGAAATCAAATATAGGCCAGGACTCACTGGTAATGTGACATGTCGTTTATTGGAAATGCCACAAGCACCAAAAGTTTTTTTTTTTATAAGCTTTTATTAACTTTGCTGTGTTAGTTGTTTAGGTCAAATCTTGTAATCAATATTAAACCAACTTTCCGACAAGCTAGGGAGCTGCAATTTGACACACTTATGCAGAATCGATGACAATTTATGATAAAGAAAAAAATTTTCAAATCGGTTCATTGGTTCGTGTTCTAATGGTACTAACTCATTACTACGAATTGATTGTTGTAACAATTGGACATTTCGTTATGGCGAGAGTAAATGTATCTATTGTTTATTGTTGCAAAATTAAGCTGTATTGTTGCCACTAAATAAAACATTATAAAAGCTTGGTTTGATAAAACCTTTTTCCTCTTAACTTGTTTCCTTTGCCTTTGCTTATGTAATAAGCTAGTTGGCGTAATCCATTAGTGAGCCATTGTTGATTCTTTGCCTTAATGAAGGAAGGATTGTTGGATAGCGTGTGTACAACAAAGCTATCTTAATACGTTTAATGAATATAGTTTTTGTTACAATAACAAATGTTGTTAAGGGGAAGCGCGAGTGTAAGGGAGAGATTCTGGATTGAGCTTGAAGATATTTGTTTTATTTTTCTCCCAGAAGAAAATTGCAAGAAAGGCAATGGAAGTCAGGCGTCCTTTTTGTTGATTGAAAGGAGCTGAAATAGTTTCTCAGGAGAGAACGAGGTCACTGTGTTCCTCCTCCATTAAAAGGAACACAAGACGCCTTCTTAGGCGTTGAAGAGCATTCTTTTTTCCACAAGAGTTTACAGAAGTAGAGTGTTTAGAAGTATATATAATATGTCTTTCTTTTGTTGCCTGGAAGTATTTTTCGCATCACGTCCTAGAGTGTGGGGTATTTTAATACGAGCCTAACCCACTTATGATGTCCCGATTGAGCTGAGAGGCACGATTGTCCGATTTTGAAGCACGCAGATTGCTAATTGCGAGTCTTACGTCTTACGAAGAAGTCATGTTGTATTCATGAACCCTACGAGGAGGCTACTTAGAAGGCAAGTTAATAGAACAGATATTACATATTGGTGTAATATGAAGTGCTCTTTATCTGATATTGCTTACTGGAAACTGTATATTATCTCATTTGCATATTTCGAGTCTCTCTACTGGTAAATAGTTCGCCCAAGATGTTTTCCGTGTAACGTACCTGGTTTGGCCATTGACGTCGGCGGAAACTCTTCTGGACACTAGCTGACTCTTGTTGTTCATGATGAAAGAATATCTGGAAAACGGGTAGTATCTTTGTTATATTTTAAGCTGACGTCCACTATACGGGACAGCTCGCGGTCAGAGAATCAAATACTTTTCCTTATATGCTCTGCAGATCTAGCCCACTAGCTCACACAAATCTTTGATGAATCAATTTCCGTGAATAAACTGTTTGTCGATTTATTCAAACATTGACGCGAACCAAGATCTTCCCTGGACACTCCTTTCGGGGATTTCAGAGCATCTCTCCTTAAGGCGGCCACAGTGGCCACTCTATAACCGTGATTTGGCGTTCCCTCAGGAAGTCCATGGTTATTCACGCAGTGTGAGGTCTGGCATTGTCCTGCATAAAGAAGAATTCTGGACCAATACCATATTCAGCAGTCACACAAAATGACACTCCAGAATGTCATCAGTGAAACGTTGGCTGTTAAGATTCTGAGGGATGATATGAGGTCTGTGCGGTTGTCAATACAGATTTCACCCCACATCATTATCGAGCCACATCCTATCTATCGAATTCTTGCATCGTTGCAGGGTTATACCGTTTGTTTGTGCGTCTGTACATAAGCTATGGGTCCATCGCAATGGGTCAGATGAAACCTTGACCCATCTGTGACCAGTTAATGCTTTTAGTGACGAAGCTGAGTTCTCACACGGTAAGGGGAAATGGAAAAGTTCACTTCATCGCGCTCAAAGGTAGGGATAGGTAAGGAAAAATTTTTTTAAATGCTCTAATTATCTTAAATCCTTGGAGGCTGCAAAGAGTGGTTGCGAGCAGGTTTGAGTGAAAAAAGCAGCTCACCGATCGCGCATGAGGGTACAAAGTATGCTATCTCTAATGACGTCCCTACCTATTGAGCGCGATAAAGTGAACTCTTCCATTTCACCTTATAGTGTGAGAACTTAACCAATCAGCATGAGTGCGCATTACTCAAACGTGCACCTCGTGCTAGTCGACCTGGTCTCAGGTTGGCCTCCCTAAGTTTGTTACGGACAGTTTGGTCGAACACATCTCTTCCAATCGCTGTCCTGAGGCATTTTGCAGGTACCTTACAGTTGTGGTGCGTTTCCATAATAACGACGTTACGACGTAATGGTCTTGCCGATGAGTTGTTTTATGTTTACGGCCCTGTCGAGGTCTCCTGGAAAACTGACCTGTTTCTTAAAACCATTTCCAAAGTTGGCAAATGAGAGAAGGGCTAACATGCGGCTTACTTGCCACATAAAGCATAACATGGCCTTCCTGGAGCAATGTAACTGTAGCAGACGCTTGGACTTCAGTAAGATGTCGCATTTTGTGTGCTTTATGTAAATATCAAATAGTGAAGTGATAATCTTTGCATTGTTCAGCAAAGTCATAAGGCTTTGATGAGTTGAAGTGGGCTATTAAAATTTGTTTTAGGGTGCGGATCCTTTCGTTGTTTTGTGTAAAAACAATTTCGGAATGTAATGAGGTTGATTTGATTTTTATTAATGAATGGCATGGGTGTCTTGTACCATTTTTCTTTGCGGGTATATCATTTACATGATGGATGACAGACTTTGGAACATGTTTTCCCCCTAATTGTTTTGAGCAGTGTGTATGACGATGTAAATGATGACGATGTTAATTTTAGCTTGGAGATATAAAACTCTTTAATGTTAAATTTACTTTTCCAATTTAACTGTATAAAATAATTACTTTATAAAATAAAATCTCCAGTGAGACTGGGATTAAAACCCAAACCGAATTGACAACCTCAAAGTCAAAGTTCTTATCTGTTTTATTAGATCTCTGAAAAATTGAGTCAGAGTCTACCCTACCCCTTTAAATATGATTTTTAATTTAAAAATGATTACTTAAAACTCATCTGGTTCTAGAGACTGAATTCGAATAGTTTCCCTCCCCTTTAAATCTTCAATCAAGGACAATATTTATTTGCGTAATTTTTTGGAAGAAAGTATTGAGAAGGCGCATCACAAATTTTTTACACCCTTCCTTCACAGAAATCGTCACAAATTCCAAACTTCCTTCCATAGTGCGTGACGGCGTTCATGCAGAGCGCCCAAGCGAAGCCGCCTTGACGAATTTATACTCCAAGAGCCTAAGGTTTAGGCAATAGAGAACGTCGTCGTGATACGCTGGGAAAGAGTGTGAACAGAAATGCTAAGAAAGAAAGGAGGCTCACCACCACTTCCACGGAGGGAAGGGTATTGGATCTCCTTCCTCATTTCCTAGTCTACGTGAATTTTACGCGTCCATCACACATCTTTTAGTGACAAGACAACGAAACCCTGAAATAACTTTCTCTGGAAAACTTCGATGCAACTCAAACGATTATATAACAAATTATTTATTACCTCCTTTAAGGCGGCTTTCTTGCGAAGCAGAAATATTGTCGAAGTAGCTCATTTATCTTCGTTCAAGTGCACTCCTCATTAAGGATTAGATACGGATGTTCACGCAAGATTAAGGATATAATGAAAATCACGAAAAACTGCGCTAATGAATGTCTTGAATAAATCTTCATAATTTAGCTTGGATTTCATTAGATGGTGTCCTTTTCTTATAAGACTCTTGAAAGTGCTGAAATAAATAAAAATTTGAACTTTAAATCAGAAGATTTTCAAAAATTTACCCTTTAAAATTTAATTAGTTTGGTAAATAAATTCTATTTTTTGCCTTTGTTCTGATTCAAATATACTATCCTAGAATAATGGAACGGACAGTATACAGGTACAAGAAAAGTGTCACTGCCTGACGAGAGCTGAAACATGATATGGCGTATTATCGTCCTGAAATTAACAATCCACGTTACCAAAAACTTCCCACACGATTGTCCAGAATGCCCTTTTAAGCTGCAGAGTTCAAATTGCATTCAACCACATGCTGGGGTTCCAAGCCATGCCATGAAAAACACCATACACCATGATTCCACCATCATCAAACTTCACGTTGAAAAAAATGCATTCAGGAAAAAGTATTCCCCTAGCACTCGCCATATCCAAACATGCGAAACCGACTGGAACAGAGTATAGAGTGATTCGCCAGTCCCCAAAATGTTTTACACTCTTTGACAATCCAATATCGGCATTCCAAATACCACTAACAAGGGAATCCCTCGAACATGTATGTCACAGATTTCCACCAAATAGAAATATGTTACTCATCTGAAGCTACTATAGATGCTTGCAAAACAAGAGAGTGCGAAATTGTGTTCCTTTCAAAATAAACCGCGAAAACGAAAAAATTTCAGCATACGTAGCCATACAAAGACTCCATTATTCCCTTTGTGGGGTTCCCTTGTAAGTCTGACAGTCTTGTTATATGGCGAGATATTTGACTTGTGAATACAAAGCTACACATCTGTGAATGCCAAATGCAAGCATTTCCTTCCGCAAAGTGTTGTAATGCACACTGACTCCTGGTTGCCTGTTGAAACTCCTTGATGATATGGTGTGGTTTCTTGCATTTTTATTAAAATCGCGCTTCAATAACCGTCGTCACGTTCAGTTAGTTTTGGGGATTGTTCGACGTAAGGTGTGGATGTAGTGTTCCATTTCTTCACGATATCACCATAAATTAAACATGCCTGTGATTATTTTTTCAGAAATTCACGAATAAGGCGTGCCCGCAAAGTGGCACCCGATTATTACTCTTCTCTCACAGTCACTAAATTCCTTTCGTTTAACCATTCTACACCCTCGACAATGTTAGACGAGCAAGTTATCACACCATTACTAGAAAATCGCATCAAATGTTGATGCGTGAGCATGGGTTCTAACGCGAAGGGCTCTCATGCAAATTAGAAGTTGTCCGTTTCATTTCATTATATCTCGTATATCATCCAGAATTTTTGCTCATCTACAATGATCTTATTACTCCAGTTAAATGGGGTCTGCTACACAAAGACCCATTCTTATTGAACAAAGACATAATATATTATACCATTAAGAAGTTGGCGCGGTTGCACTTTGTTGTAAGACTACACTGTGATTTACAAAAATTGACGAAACCGAGAAACATTCTCTGCCAAGCACAATTCTATTCGATGACAGGTGTTTACAGCAACATGTTTCAACATATTGATAGGAATGGATGCAATGATCTGGTGGATGGTGTCCTTTAATGCGTTGACGGTCTTCAGACTCTTCTTTGAGATTAGATCAGGTGATCGAGAAGGCTTACTACTTCTTGTCCCTGCATTTCTGAACTAAACGAGTATTATTAACTTATTTGGTACACAACGGATTGCAGACTGTCAGTCTTCAAGTAACGATCCACAATGAACACCTTTTTTGTACAATGAATTCATGTTGGTTTGTGTCACTTGTAACTCCCAATAATCACTGTAGAAGTCGCTAATAACGACTCTACCGTTTATTAGGAACCCCCCCCCCTAGTACTGTGTTGCGCCATCCCTAGCAGCTATAAGAGTACGAATTCGACGTAGCATGGTTCAATTAGCTGTTGCAAGCATTGTTCCGTGATGTTTGTCTGTGTGGATTCAACAACTACTCCCAGTTGATGCTTATTGGATGGTGGTGGATAACCCGTTCCAGCTCATCCCAAAGGTGTTCGATTGGGTTCAAATCCGGGGACTGTGGTGGCCAGAGTAGTAAGCTGAATTCATTATAGTGCTCCTGGAATCATTCAATGATGATACGAGCCTTGTGATACGGAGCATGTTCTGCTGGAAGTATCCTTTCGATGGGGGAAACACAATAGCCATGAAAGGATGAACGTGGTCAGCAACAGTGTTTAGGTAGCCCTGACCATTAAGGCGTTGTTCTACAAGTATCAGCGGACCAAGAGTATGCCAGGAAAACATTCCCCAAACCATTATAGAGCCTCCACCAACCTGAACAGTGGAAATCAGAAAGGAGGGGGTCCATCATTTCGTGCTGTTATCTCCAAATTATGCGTCGGCCATTTGCATAGTGCAATAGGAAACGGGATTCATCCGACCAGCAGATTTTCTTCCGGTCGTCGACGATCCAGTGTTGGTGATCACGGGCAAATTGCAGACGTTTTTTGCGGTTTTGGGTGGAGAGCAAGGTATCCGGACTGGCCGTTGGCTTTTGTAGCCCATCCTTGCCAATGTATGGCGTATAGTGCGTTCAGACTGGATGTTATTCTGCGGTCCAGTGTTGTACTCCACGGTTAGCTGACGAGTCGTGACATCTCGAATGAACAAGCATCCCTATCCTACGCTCACTTTTTGGATCGACGAATCGTTTGCGACCACAGGCTTGTCTTTGGCTGGTTGTTTTTTGGTTGTTTAACCAGTCCTGGTAAACCCTTGAAATTGTTGTTCTGAAAAAACCTAGAAGACGTGCGGTTTCGGAAGTCATCAGTCCACCTCGCCGGGCACCAACTGTTATCCCGCGCTCGAAGTCGTTCAGATCCTTTGTTTTCCCCATGATGACGGTCAAACCACTTGCAGTTGACAGGTGCGTTCTTGCTTTATTTTGATACCGACTGTCACGTGGCCAACTGATAGTGGAAATTGCTATGCCAACGGATTTGCATACTCATGGGTATTCCTAATAAACTGGTTACTCAGTGTATACACGAACGTACATTATAGGGTGGGCACCAAATCTTGTCAATATTTCAAAATTCAGCAACAAAAAAATTTTAAACTTAGAATTATACAGATTGCAGAAAATGATAAATAAACTCAAAAAGTTTTTTCTGGATGATTTGCACAAATTCGACGTTATTGTCATATTCGTTGTTTCCTACTTCTCCTATGATATGTAGACGGAGGTCGGGCAAATCTTCTGAAGAAGACAGCGGACGTACCTGATGATAGTGTTACGGTAACTTTGGAACAATTTCTCAACCGAACTCAGAAACTTCGGTTGTTCTCTTACATGACATAGCGGAATAGCAATTTTCATATTTACGTCTCCGCAAATCACGTTAACGATTGGCCCACAAATAAAATCCTTTTCCATCACGACAACGCGGCCAGCTCATTATTCTGTTATTGTTGCCGCATAATTGATGGGATTAGGATTCCAACTCCTTCCGTTTACCCCCTCCCCCTATTCTCCAGATTTGGTTCTTCATACGTACTTGGCGAAGGAATAAGGGGGAAGGGAATTTTATTCAAACGAGAAGGTGATTGCAGAAACGAATAATTAGTTGGCAGAGTTAAACCAATCCTGCAAAATACGAGAAGGATCCAAAAACTGGAGCAGCATTGAACGAACTGCATCAGCGTTAAAGGAGATAAAGTTGAGAAATAAAAAGTCAAGGAAAGTTTGTCCCAAAAAATTGAGTTGTTTTCATTCCTGCACGGACTTTTCAAACCACCCTCGTATTCAAACGTAATTTTCAGAATTTTTTTCCTCTCAGATGGCCTAAACAAAACCGGTAGTAGATAAGTATAAATAAATCTCTGGGGTCTGTGATTACTTACTGCGTGAAGAAGCAAGAGACAAAAGATCCAGTTGACCAAAAAGTTGATATTTATTGGCATATCTTTTTTTTGTGATCAAGTAGCTCTCGTGTCTCCTGCATTTCACGAAATAGTAGGTCTTCGGACAAGGAAAGAGAATCCAGACTTGCGATTTGACGAAATTGATTATGATAATGAAAAGAAAAAATGTAAAGATTTAAATTATAAGATTATTTTATATGGAAACGACATTAAAACCACTTTTACGTGCATGCAAATTTATCTGCGTGAACGGGAATTATGGGTAAGAAACATTTAGTACATAAGCACGTGTTGGTGGGAGTATTATTTTGTTTTCTTGTAACTATGCCACCGAAAGTGGACCATTGGTTAGAAGAGTACGTCACTGTCCTTTCCGAGGAGAATTAATCGTACAGTCAAATAGTACAAACTTGTAAGCAAAAAGGTCTTGCCTTTTCTAAGAAAGGCGTCTTCAATATACCCAATTCCCGTGGTAAAGCTCGATCCGCAGAAAGAATGGGTCAACTCCCGGGTCCGAAAGCCCATCCCAAGAAAGTGAGGACCGCGAACGTCATTCGAAGAGTACGAAAATTGGTCTCTTTCGAAACTCCCCCAACACAAGAAAGTATTGCTTCGAACTAGGAATATCGCCCGCAACAGTAAACAAAATTATCAACAGAGATTTGAATCTTCGTAAAGTCCACAGATAAACTCTTGCCTCGTCACATCCCAGAAAGGAAGGTGACGGCAGATTTCTTGGCTCAGCTGCAACAGGAGACCAGGATAACGCCGGTTCCCTTTAACCACATCCCTACTAAATCCCTGATGCCGCCCCAATTGACTTCTGCGTTTTCGGGATGTTCAAGAGAGCCCTCGGGAAGTGACGATGCAGAACTTTGACTGGCCTTTGGACAGTGTTGCCAAGTCTTCCACCAGATATTCTACAACATCCGGGTCATTTTCCTACCACAATCTACTACTACTTTTTTTTTCCTACCACGTTTTCCTACTACACACGATAGGTGCATTTAAAATCATATTTTTATTCAAAATAATATTCAACAAATTCAGTTCTTTTATTGAAACAACTTTATTCAATAATTAACACTTCATTTACAATATCAAGCAGACTTATTTGTACTCGTCTCCATAAAAAGGTGATCTTACCAAGAGCACATAAGGAATGTAATTAATGTGTGAATAAATTTAACATTTTCTTTTCACTGTAAAATTCGCACAGGCACTTTTGGTAACAAATAAATGATTTTTCACTCGCATAAGTGCTTGGGCTACATCAATGATGTGAATAAAAGAACATCATTGGCTATATCTAATGACAGTTTATTTCGTAACTTATTATTATTATTATTATTGTTTGGGGAAGCCAAACTCAGATCAAATCCGGAAGCCAATCCCAGAGGCGGACCCAAAAGAGGGCCAGCCCAAGGGACTGAAATGCGAGGGAGGGTGGGATTGGTCGAAACTAGAAGACGTAGGAGAGTCCAATGAGTAGCTTCGTAGCTGAACGTCGCTAATAATAGCCAATTACAATCGAAGCTTATTCCTTTCAATCGTTCAATTTTATTAATTTGATCGTTTAATCTTATTAATCTACCACTAATCTACCATGAGTTGTTTTTCTACTACAAATCTACTTTTAATTTATTTTCCTACCAGATGTAGTAGAAAATCTACCAATTTGGCAACACTGCCTTTGGAAAACTGCGCAAGAGGAATGGGACAAAGTGGACCTCCTAGTCCTCCGAAAAGCCTTGTAGCCTGGAAATACCTGTGTCAGACTATTGTCAATAACCAGGGGAATTAGATAGAACATGACAGGAAAAATAAATATTGATTGTTAGACTAAAATTCAAAAACTAAAATAGTTTCCATAGAGTGTGAATGACCTTCTGTACTACACACTCATAATCTAACCAACTTCTCATTACTATTCTCTGGACATTTTGCCCAGTATCTTAGGAAACAACGCCGCCAGTTTATAATGCTTCAATAGTTACGCTTTTAGAAAATTCCAACATATTTTTTAATATGGAACAAAATGCATTTTTATAGTAGAAGATAAATTCAGAGTGAACAACTCATAACGTGAATTTTTACCTAATACGTGTTAACCCGCAATAAAAATGCAATTCATGGTATATTACAAAATGTTTTTTAAAATCGGATACAGTTCAATCCATGATATGGATAAATAAAATCTTGTAAACATTCCAAGGAGGAACTTTAGCAGTGAAGTAGAAATACATTGGTAGGGTAAGGCAAGTAACAGATCCTGCAGTCATCTATTTTTACCTCTTTATCTGCACTTTTTACCTCTTCCCCAAGTTTTTTAATCAAAGAATTAATTTTCTCGAACGTAATATGTAGAAAATGTAAAAAAGCTCGTATTTTCTTTCCTTTCTCATCATTTCCGAACATATGATATATCACATGCCATATGTTGCCATAGTTCTAAAGACTAAGTGACTGCCACCCCCGCAAGTCCGACCCCAATGGAACAAATGGGCCTAAACTTCATAGCAATGTAGATCTTGCCTAGAGGAATCTGGATACTGAATTTCACGCCTTTACGTACCTAAATAGCACATAGATATGTTGTCCTCTCTGTATCCCACCCCCGTAATTCCGACCCCAGTGTACCAATCAAAACCAAACTACATAGTGCAGATGGACATGCCCATAGGAAGCTATATACCGAATTTCAACCTTCTACCTCAAAAAATGTATAAATTATTAAGGGGTACACAGTTTAGATATTATAAAACCAATACGTAGTTCCATTCTTCCGCTACTTAATAATTTAGGCTATGAGCATTTGAGCAATCGTGCGTCGACAAAGCGATTTCACGTGCGCGCGCCGATGTCAGTAATGCTTAAAAGATGAACAGAAAGTAACAATGTATTCCTTCTTGATAAATCGATTGTTATATGACATTATATTGGTGTTCTTTACACTCACTGTTTTAGCACGTGAAGTCGACTTGAAGGGGTCCACGAAAAATTCTGAAAAGTTGATACGGCCGAGCTAAATGCGCATTCACATATACGCGAGAAAGACCTGTTTACGCGAGAAAAAGTCTCGCTGCCGCCGCGAGAAAAGTTCTGGCACTTTCTCTCACTTCTGCCGCGCTGCTGCGAGAGACGCTCAATCCAGCGAGAACCGCATGCCCTGTGCACATAACTCATTTCTTTTCTAGCTCAATGGCGCGAGAGATTATTCGACGAAGAAAATGGAAGCTGCTGCTGCACTTGAAAATGCTTCTGACACTGAGAAAGCTTCAAAGGAAGACCGTCAAACGAAGCCAGTTTTTTTAGTTTAAATTTTGCGCCAAAATGTCGAAAGAAAGCTTAAATGAATAAAAAAAAAATTGCCCTTCCATAAAGTATTTTTTATATTAAATGCGTAGTAAATGATAACTGTGTGTACAGTTGAATAATTAAATAATAGTTGATTATTTGTAGTAATTAATTCGGACAATAATATTAACAATTTGTACTTAGATTTTTTCAATGTTTGTGATTTTTGTTATTTTTATTATTATTATTATTATTATTATGGAAAAACACTAAAAACAATCTGAATGTAATGTAAGCTCAAATTTGGATGTAAGAAGCTTCACAAATAGAGTTTCCTTTATATATCAAATGTTATAACTTTGTTTTAAAAATTGTATATATATATATATATGTAAACCCGGACTTATATCCATACAAGCCCAGAAAAGGCTTCGGATTTTGGGGTTCGAATTTGGCCTTTTGAAAATTATTATATGAAAGAACTGAAAATTTTATCTTTGTGAAGTTAATAATCGTATTGTAGAGGAAATTGTATTGTAAAATTAAATTTTGTAAATTTTCTGATATAAATATGATTCTTGTAAATTTTGTAAAAATTATCTTGATTCGAATTGAAATAAATTGAAATTAAAAAACTTGAAAAAAACACAAAACAAAACAATAAAAAATCAATGCTTGTATAACTTTACCGTTTGGATCATATTTGGTGGATGAAATCTTGTGATCCAATATTTCAACCCCTTCCACTAGTCCGATCTTGCTTATATTTTGTACACATACGTAAAGTCGGTGACAATGCATAAATCTAAAAAACTTTTCAAAAAATCCAAAGCGGGAGGGGGAGGAATTCATATGAAATATAATTGGTTTATGTTTGTATGTTCGCTCAAGAGATGGCGCCAACGCTGTTTTATTTTAAAGTTTTTTCATGCAGTGATTTCAACATCGAGCCATCGTATCTCAATGAGGTCGCGATCTCTGTGGTCTTTATGAGCCTTATTCCAAATATTTTCCCGTTCACGGACGGCAGAAATCAAATTCTCTTAACGTGGTCTCCTTTTGCTTTTTTAAAGCATTTGCTTGTTTTTTTTAATTGCCTTTCCTATTTCTTTGAAAGACGGGAGAATCGCTTATAGCGTCCATGTTGTTTTTAGCTGTTGCCTTTGCCTTGCTGCAGCAGGCAGCCAATCAGAAGAGCGGAGTGCTCTGATCCGATTGGCTGGGATCTGGGCACTTTCTCGCTCTATCGCGCCAGAGCCAGATTTTTCTGTTTTCAAACAGAAAACTCCGGGAACACCTTTTCTGGCGCCAGGTGCCTCCACTCGCGCGAGAAATGACCCTGGCGTATATGTGAAAGGCCTTGCGAGAACCTATCTGGCGTGAATTTTCTGGCGTGGCTGAACTTTTCTGGCGTGAATAGGTCTTTCTCGCGTATATGTGAATGCGCCTAAAGACTTTGATGGTCATATTTCTGAAAACAAAATTTGAAAAAGTTAATCCGTTTTCAAGTTATCCTGCAAACGGCGGACGGCCGGATAAATGTACAGACCAAGGGCGCATTCTTATAAGTAGCTTTAGCATAAAAGCTACTTATAAGAATGCGCCCTTGGTCTGT
>JAHWFO010043799.1:404542-438075 GCA_023313115.1 Rhysida immarginata
AAGGAATACATTGTTACTTTCTGTTCATCTTTTAAGCATTACTGACATCGGCGCGCGCACGTGAAATCGCTTTGTCGACGCACGATTGCTCAAGTGCTCATCTATATACACGTATATAAAACCAAAAGTCTGTGGGTACGTTGTATTATTCTTCTACGTCAGAGACTGTAATGGCTTGAAAACGTTGTTTATTTCTGACGTCATATTTGCGTCACCGAAGCCAACGAGAAAGACAGGCCTCGAAGCGGAAAAGTCACCTGACCAACTGGGTCCGAACAACAATCCAATCTTCATTGTCTCCATTTTGGATTTTAACAATCAGTATTTTTTCGTTTGTTGGAAACAATGAAGGTTGGATTGTTGTTCGGACCTAGATGATCAGGTGACTTTTCCGCTTCGAGGCCTGTCTTTCTCGTTGGCCTCGTGCGTCACAGACAAACAATCGCTACCCAATACAATGTACCCTGTATGTTTGAGTCTGTGTAGCTTCAGGCGATCCTATTGGCTAATCGAAAAGGAATTGTTTCGATTGTTACGACAGTATTATTGTTAAGCTCAAGATGAGCAGAAGAATTTTAATTGTTGCAATATTTTTATTTGTATAATAAACTTTGGATAGCAAAGAGATTTTTTTTCTTCTTTAAAATGTAATATCCTTTCATTGAAAACATGGTTTTTACATTTGAAAAATAAAATCATGTATCTGAATATAAAATTATATGATGACTTCTCTGATTTTTGAAATGTCAATTTTCAATTTTTAAAAAAGTATTTTCATTCATTTATTGCAATCTAAATATCTTAAACCATTACTTAGAATTTTTACTATTCAACGCAGTTTTCAACAGTGGCTTAAAGAATAAAGGCAAATAGCGCTTAGATAAAGTAGAGATAAATACCATACCGTTTACCCCTTTTTGGATAGGTTTGCCCAATATTTTGTGAAGTGACCAAACCTAATAACTTTAATGTTACCATAATTACAATTTAGTTTGAACTATGTCAATAGATGGTACTGCCTTAATTTTAAAACCACAATATAAGAAATAAACTGTTTAAAACCAACACCTCCTAAAGAGAAAGCCTGTGCACGGAAACGTCATACATTGTTACATCATCTAAGTAGTGCTTTGTTATTCGTATTTCTACCAATAATAAGCCCTGAATTTGCACGACTATGATGATGTAACAATGTATGACTGTTTCTTTCTCTGTATGCAGAGGCTTTCTCTTTAGGAGGTGTTGTTAAAACGCGCTTTAGGTCGTGTCTGCCGAACTTCATCTTAGCGTTATTGTTTGACGCGCCGGACACGTCTGATCTAGGCCCTAAGGGGTTACCTGTCATATAATTATTGATGTTTATCTTCTGTGTTTTACGGGTTTAGATTTGTTTAATTTGCGATGCTATTGTTGTTTGGTTTCATATTGATATTAATACGTTTTGGCTATTCTCACTGACTTCGATTTGCTTTGCAATTCGGATTTTATTTTTGCTTTGTGAATAGTTATTGACGTTTGTTTTATTCAAATTTTGTAAGATCGGAGATAAATAGCATCAGTAGCGCCCGGGGGTACTTCCTGGTTCACTTACCATCCATGCACGGGGATGATTGTGTTTGTTGTGTGCCCGAATGGCCCGTGGATCATGTTTTTTTACAACTGTGTCGTGTAATTTTTTGTCACTGATAACATCAGGAATTTCTGCAGTAATAATATCGTCAATTTGGTTGGGAAGCAATTTTTCTTTTAGCCACAGTAAAAGATGTACGTAAAAGCCGCTGAGTCTCGCCAATATTTGACGTTTCGTGAGCAGATCTACCAACTTCTGAACTTTATTTTCAAAAACCCGAGCATAGGATAGCAGGATAGAATGAGCATAAAATTATGATGCAATGACAAAACATTCGTTTTATGCTATTGAACATAAAATGAGTATAGCAGACGATAAGGATAGGGAAGTGTCTATCGAGGAGGCAAACGATAAACACGTGTCTCCCTTGAGCCCTCTAGCAAATGTCCAGACGACTGACAAAAGTTTGTGTATTTGCTTGTGTGTTTGGAAAGGAAAGAGAAAGAAGGTGTATTGGCCAGGAAACCCTGCAACTAAAAGACAAATGGGCATCGGGAACATCTGAACAACGGGAGCTTCGTCTAGAGCAGGAGGCTATAAGAATTCTACGTCAAGGGAAAATTCGAAGGAAAGATGAGATCTAAAGTATCCAGTGATATTTCCCGCTGGTGAAAATGGATATTTTAATCTGAGGCAGGTCAATCCAACAAGAGGATAAGTAAAGTCCCGGGCGACGCCGGGTTTTCAACTAGTAATCTATATTATTAAGTAGCCGAAGAATGGAGCTACTTATTGGTTTTATAATGTTTTAACTGTGTACCCCTTCATAATATCTACATTTTTTGAGGTAGCAGGTTGAAATTCGGAATGTAGCTTCCTATGGGTACGCCCATCTGCATATTTAGTTTGGTTTTGATTGGTGCACTGGGTCGGAATTACGGGGGTGGGATTCAGAGAGGACAACATATCTATGTGCTATTTAGAACGTAAAGACGTGAAATCCAGTATCCAAATTCCTCTAGGCAAGATCTACGGTGCTATGAAGTTTAGGCCCAATTGTTCCAGGGGGGTCGGATTTGCTGGGGTGGCAGTTAGAACTATGGCAATATATGGCATGTTATATATCATACGTTCGGAAATGATGAAAAAGGAAAAAAGATACGAGGTTTTTTACATTTGATACATATCACGTCCGAGAAAATCAATTTTCTTGATTAAAAAACTTGGGGAGAGATAAAAAGTGCAGATAAAGGGGTAAAAATAGATGACCGCAGGATCTGCCACTTGCGTTCCCCTACTCGGGGGGGGGGGGGGGGGGTTAATTTCTTTTTAATAAATCTATAAATGTATTTCTGCTTCACTGCTAAAGCTCCTTCTTGGAATGTTTACATGATTTTATTTATTAAGAGCTTTAACAGAAAGCTACTTAAAAGAATGAACGCTTGGTCTGTATGTTTATCCGGCCGTCCGTCCGGCCGTCCACCGTTTGCACGATAACTTGAAAACGGATTAACTTATTCATATTCTGTTTTCAGAAGTATGACCATCAAGGTCTTAGCTCGGCCGTATCAACTTTTCAGAATTTTTCGTGGAGCCCTTCAAGTCGAATTTACGTGCTAAAACAGGGACTGTAAAGTACACCAAGATAATGGCATGTCTTATAACAATCGATTTGTCAAGAATGAATATATTGTTACTTTCTGTTCATCTTTTAAGCATTATTGACATTGAAACGCGGACGTCAAATCGCTTTGTTGACGCACGATTGCTCAAGTGCTCATAATCTACAGGGGGTGGACAGAATAATAGGAACACCTTTAGATTTAGGCGTTTTGTCGAATATATAGATAAATATTTGACGAATAATCCTGAAACTTCAGGGGTGTAAAGAGCATGTGAAACACCTCATATATTTTGGCGAAAGATTTGTCGCAAAGGCAAATAGGGAACCAGCAACAAATTGAACAAAAAAATAATGTTTGGGATCCCCCTGTAAAAAATAGCGCTTTAAATGCGTTGTAGCTGTAGTATATAATTAGGAGGCTTCTTTTACTTATCGATGTTCATCTGTACGAGAATAGCACGTATATTCATGGAGATATAAAGGTTTCTTTAAAAATTTTATAAGAGTAGGAGTTGTAATAGTATATAATTAATTAAAAACGTGAACTCCATTTTAATTGAAAGGAATAGAAATTAAAAAAAAATAAAAACAATTGATAAATAAAGATCACCCGATGTGGAGAAACACAAATAATGAAGTAGAGTCTTTTCATCTGTGTTTCGTCTGCTTCAACCAAATGTGCATAAAGATGAACAGAAGAATTGCCAGAGAGTAGGGAGCTCGAAGTAGTTTGTAGACTTCATGTTTTCACTCAATACAACCAATGGCCTAAGTCCAAACCACGAAAAACATCAAAATTATTACAAACACTCCTCCAAACTTCACCGGTGGGACGATACCGTCTGGATGGAATCGTTCTCCAGGTAATCCGCACATCTAAACGTATTTATTTGGTTTCCAAAGTGACAATCGCGATTCTTCGCTCCGTAAAACGGCCTTCCACTGTTCTAAAGTCCAGAAACGGCGAGCCAAACAACAGTTCAAACGCCATTTAGCGTTAACAGGAGTGACGTAAGACTTGTGTGCAGCTGCTCTACCATGAAAATCTAATGCATGCAGCTTATTTCGGAGAGTTTTAGTGAAAACACGAACTCCGGTGGCGTTTTCAACTTCAGATGTTAGATCAACTGCAGAGGATGACGTGATTTTCCGACCATCCGTCTCAAAGTTCTCCGAGCCCGATCCGTCAGTTTACGACGCCTGCCAAGACGCGATTTTGTAGTAATCATGCTACCAGTCTTCCATCTTTGAATCGGCTATTGTCGATTTTGGAATCTCTAGATTGTTCGCAATTCCTCGAACTGAATCAGTTGAAACTCTGTTAGCTCCTTCCGCGTGGCACTGCGTTCTTCCAACTAAGTTTTGTAATAGGAGAACCAACTTCTGCATGGGAACATACAACGCAATGTCTAATTTGAATCTCAAAAAAAATTTGCATGTTTCATCAGGTGTCCGAATACTTTAATCCATATAGTGTATTACTCTATATTATTTCTGACATTCAATATATCAAATCTTTGACATCTTATATTCTGTTTGTTTAATAGGGAAGTAGGCCACCTTTACTGGACTACTCCAGAAACTTTCTGAATACCTCCCTAACTATTTAAAAGGTGTAACACATGTATAAGCAGTAAAGGATATTTTAGTGTTTTGCAATGATAAATTTGGTGAAATTAATATAGGCCTAATACTGTTAAGTTATATAACGTGATTCCACTTCTTAAGTTAATATATTGATATTGTATATATTTAGCTCCACTACATTTAAGCACTTATCCATAGTTAAGCTTTAATTCAACCGAAGTTCTTTTAAGCGCGAAATCTCTTGGCAACGCGCGGGCACCGAACTTTCCAGCGCTCTCGAGCAATTTAAATTAGCTAATTCATGGCAACTATAAAATTCACTGCGCAATCTGTCTGCTTTTAACATTCCCCATTTGCATTCTTTAACCGTGTCTAAATTTTCATTAATTTAGCAGACAACGACAGGGGTAGAGTGGCTTTTGTAAGTTTGTATTTCTCCTTCATGTGATCTCTCACATACGGAACCCACTCACACAACTTTTATATATTTTTATTTCTATATATTGCTAATAAAAGATTAGTTTCCTATACGCGTTATAACTTTTTAAATTAATTCCTTTAATTTTTCCTTGAAAATTTTCGCCCAAATAATAAATTCATCTATATAGCTGTTACGAAAATTTAATAACTATTCCATTGTGAAACTTTTATATTTATCTTGTTTATGAAATAGAAAAGAACGTTGAAGGTAAAGTTGCTATGTCTACGAATAATGTCTATGGCAGTTTTGCATATTCGATTTTTAAGCTATTCGTTTTCTACTTAGTGGTTGCCGTAGCGTTCGCGTTGTACAAATCCGTCGGCTTGCAGCTCTAACGCACCCTTAGGCTAGGGTCACACTGGCGTAAAACGCCACGTAATTACGCCGACGTAAATACGTCGCAGAAAAAACGTCGACGTACAGCTGTTCACACTGACAGCGTATAACGCGGCGCAATTTGTGAGGTCGTTTCGCTATTGCTTTAAACCATGGCATCACTTGAAATAGCTTCAGCATAAATGCCAACAGTATCGAGCTTTATAACAAAGTCTGGCAATATTTTAATAGCCTGGACTTTTTTTTTTATCACAAAATTAGCTAAACTTCCTCACTATTTCTACAAAGCATTCGCTATTGTACATCGCTCTTTTGTCGGCCATCTTGATGGCGGGCCAATCGCTCTTCTGATTGGCTGATGTTCGGCGTAAGATCTTACGCGACGTAAAAAGTTGAACAAAATTCAACTTCGGCGTAAAGCGCGGCGCCAAGCTATTTACCGGAAGTGACATCACTGGCGTCGTTACGTCGGCGTATTTACGTGGCGTTTTACGCCAGTGTGACCCATGCCATAGGCGGCATTATTGGTAAATGTAAATTTTTACGTTGAAAACCTCTTCCCCATGCTACGAAACGTAAATATAATTGCGTTCACCAAGTAGTTACCTGTTTGGAAGAATGATAACAATTAGAAATTATCCTCAGTTAAAAATACAATGAACGGTATTAACTTACATAAATAGCTTACACATCAGGAGGCACGTGTAATTAGAATCGGACCGCGAAAGATCAAAAAGAGCACAAATGCTTCAAAAAGATCATGTATTGTCTTATAAAAAATTAAATACAGATACAGTGGCGGCCAAAAGTTAGGATCTCGTGTATACAATACATCTTTCACATTATTCAAGATAACAAAGTATTTCTGAATAAATTTTTGATTTAATTCGTGAAATGCAATTGCTATTTATCATTTCTACAAAAATTATTATATTGGTTATGCAAATTTTCTCATAAAATGGTTAGATTCTTTTTTATGGGGTGGACAGAAGTTTAGAACCGATGAAAGAAGTCGAGCATACCGAGGAATTACTTTATGTGAACAGAAGGTGAGAAGCTCTAAAGTTTATCATTTATGCTTTTCAATATGTCTTATACTGTATAATTTAATGTCCTTTAAAGAAAATTACTGCAGAAACTCGATTACGGGTGAAACAATTAAGAGCTCAAGTGCTAAGTTATTCGGTAATTACAGAAGAGTTGAACTTAAGTAAAGCAGCATGTATAAGTGCCACTCAACTGTGCAACAAAACAAAAGATTTCAAAGACCGACCAAAATGTGATAGACCTCGAAAAGCGGATGAAAGAACTTACCGTCATATCTACCGTTTTGCAGCAACTGACCGTCATCAGAATACAAGAGACATAAACATGAGTATACAGAGTTTGGGAATGGCATCTGTAAGCAATAGGGCCATCAGACGTCGGTTGAACTAGTTCGCTTGTTCGGCAGAGTAGCAAAGACAAAACAATTCATCTCTCTCCAGAATAGAAGAGCCAGGTTGGAATTCGCTCGTGCTCATTTGAACTGGACACATCAGCAATGAAAAAATGTGCTAATTTCGGATAAAATGAAGTTCAATTTGTTTGGCAGTGATGGAAGAATGTATGTAAGGCTCTGAAAAAAAGAAGAATATGACCCTCATTGCCTTCAACCTACCGTCAAAGTTCAAGGTAGTAACATAATGATGCGGGGTTTTTCTTTGAAGTTGACTGATGGATCGCTACATCTTTAAAGCCATAGATAACGATCCGAAACAAACCAGCAGCATCGTTAAAGAGTGGTTTCAGAAAAATCACATTTATGATATGAAATAGCCTTCTCAGTCGCTTGATTTGAATCCTACTGAAATGTTATGGGATGAAGTAAAACGAATATTGAAACTAAAAAAAGTTCAAAAACAGCATTCAGTTATTTGAAGCTGCAAAAGAAGTATGGGAAGAAATTCTAAACGAACGTTATCGTTACTTTGGTTGACTCAATGAATAAGAGATGTGGAGCTGTAAAAAAAAGTTTTGGTTATCCCACAAAATATTGAGTTTCTTTAAAGGTTATCATTGTTTCTAAACTTATGGCCAAGTAAAAAAAAAAGTCAAGGTACTAGCAAAACAAGATGTCCTACCTTAAAATAAAAACTTTCCTGTTGAAATAAAACTATTTTTGATGAAAATAAAGTGTATGAACAATTTGTTCAATATGTAATTCCTTTCCCCTGGTTTTTCCAGCAGTCTGGCCAGGGGAAGATGCTACTGGCATCTTTCGTCTTCACCCAGATTATCCATGGACAGCAATTTTGAAGGTTGTTTAATCAACTGCCTTCGAAAAATCGTCTTCAACTACCAATGGAGGTTGTTGTACCATGGATTTCATTTTCTTTAGCGTTTCCAGCAATAAAGGGTGGACAGATCGGCTGAATGTCTATTTTGTGGAATCATAGAAAGTGTATTGGTGTGGGATCCGAGCATCCAGTGGGCCAGGGCTTTCATCGCTTTCATGACCTGAGCATCCAGTGAATTCGCTTTCATCCTTTCCCGCTGTCGCATCGAGTAGTAGCGTGAGCGTATGGAGTATCAGTGCTTCGCGTGTTGCCCGTTACGAGCCTAGTCCAGCGGAACAGATTCGTAAGTCCTTTCCTCTTGTTATCGTCTTATTGAATGCAGCTATGTGTCTTTAAAAAATAATTTTCGATGACAACAACTATTAATATTCTCACCTATTCAGTTAAGCAATTTAATAGTAGTGTTTGTGCAGTCACTCGCATTTCTTGTTTCTCTTCAGGACCTCTTCTCGCCTCCATAGTTCGTCCCACCACAGCCACATTTGGGTTTCGGTCCTCCTCCCAGCTAAAAAAAAGCACACGACATTTTCTTTTCCAAATATCAATGTTAATTATATTAAGCTGGTACATTATTCAATTATCTTATAACTTAACTTATTCTTTGTAAATTGTTACTAAATGTAATTGTTCAAATTGAAAACAATCATTTAGTCAAACTCTGCCATATTATTTTCACCGATCTCACTTCATTTTTACGTGACATTAAGTATACATTGCTTAATAGTTGTCGCTTCTTGTTAAATGACTTTTATCATTGTCATTGGAGTAAATTGGAATTGCACAAACATGCAAAATATTAAGTAATTGTAGTGTCTGATGCCTGGTTGGAGAATAAGCTTAACATCAACGACTGCAATAAATAATTTGTTTAAATTGCAAGGCGCGTACTAACGAGTCAAGATCACTTGGCATTCATCATTAAAACCACAAAGATATTTCTACAGAAAGCAATGTAAAATGCAAAGCTTGGGTATAATCAACGAACATAAGCTTTTGGTCTGCTTACATGTTCAAGTGGTGAAATTGTAATTCTGCAAGGGCGACGACAAATGTTCTCATAGTGTAAAACTCGAAGTGGACTTCTACATTGAGAACAGAGGTTATGACTCGTAAACATTCTCTCTTCTAGAACGATCATGAATTTTAAATTCAAAACTGTTAAAAAAAACAACAACAAGTAAAACAAGATCATCGTCGCTGCATGAAACGGATTTCTTAATTAACATCTAACGACTTCAGAATATACACTAAATACGTCATAATTTTAAGAAGAAAACTTTGTACTTGAATTAGAAATTTATTCCTGGATGGCTATTCAAATTTTATGATTCGCCTCCTTACTTAAAACACACATAGGCTCGCTGTCTTCTCCATTGGTCATTATCTACAGTCACAGAGCATCTCCATTTCAAGTGAGCACATATAAATTATTTTCAACATTTCCTATCTGTCATGAAGTGAAGCGAACTTTTCTCCCTTCTGCTATGCGCCGCTTTCCCCATAGCCATTCAGTGCATTTCGCTCTTCCTTTTCCCTCCCCAGTCATTTATCGGCTCATGGCACATGGCATACCCTCCCCTATTTCTCTTCAACATCCTCGCTAAGATTCATCGACCCTTAGGACTATGACCCCTTTCTTGTCACCGAAGGTCACCAGACCCTCTTTCATCCTCTCCCGCTTTCATTAACCCAGTCTTCATAAACCCAGAAGAGAACGCCAACATCAAACATACGAGCGCTTCCTCCACAACATATTTGAATTCATTATCCCATTAAAATAGTGTGAATGGCTTTGAGAAATATAATTAAGATGCGCAGTCTCCACTCTAAAAGTTTTAAAAAGGTGCCTGAAAATAATAATTTTTGACTTGCTTTTAGCCCAGCTTTATATCCCAGTGTTTACGAGACAAAAACTGTAAAGTGAAATAAATTATTCGGGAGAAACGGGAGAAGTATTATTAAATTTATTACAATATATGAGCTAAAGGCCCTATTTTTTTAAACCCCTCTAAGCATTTAAAACAGGATTTTGCAGTCTACTCCGGATAATCCGTGTTAATGATGGGAAGAAGGAGCACAGATAAACGAAAAACACGGATAATATGCAGATTGTTTCATTTGTTATATACTAAAAGAAAACGTTTGTAAATTTTTTTCTGCATATACGATGCTCGCAACAGAGAGTGCCGTAGAATGAATGTCATCTATTATGCTGGCAACACCGCACTGGACATTGAAAGAACGGAAATTCCTAAATGCAACATTTATGACAATTGTGTGGACGAGATGGGACTATTCCATGCTCCCCCAACTCTCCTGTCTTGACATCTCCTGATTTCTTTGTGTGAATTTTTTTTTTACCACTAGCTGATATGCTCGGTCTGTTTGTTTGATGAAATTTTGCAATATCTGAATTTAAATAAGAATAAGAACACATGAAAAATCCTTAGAGTTAATAAAATAAATATTGACTTTGGAAAAAAAAAGAATTCTTGAAAATGCTCGCACTGGAATTTCGGGTCCGATTGGGTTTGCCGTTTCACATGTAACCGTTTCAATAGAGTTGTATCAGTCGTAGAGCGTGGAGTCATGTCCTGAATATGATGTGCTACCCAAAATTTCCCGAAATGTACCTCTATAAAATACGCAACTTACCCGATCTTTTAACTTCCACCGTCACCTACAACGTAGTCTCCTTGGGCATCTATACATCGCTTCCAGCGATGTTCTTACTCCTGGAAGCACTCCTGAAAGTTCCCAGGTTGGAGCATGATTAACATCTGCTGCGATTCCGCTGGGATCACTTTAATGGAGTCAAATCGCCGTCCTTTTAATCACAATTTCAATTTTCGGAAGCGGTAGAAATCGCAGGGTGCAAGGGATAGTGGTCATGTTGTTTTTGTTGAGGAAGTCCCTGACAGCGAGCGATTTGTGCGCCGGAGCATTGTCGTGGTGGAACAGCTAGTCTTTCTTCTTCCACATCTCTGGCATTTTGCGCCTTACGTTTTCCCTCGATCGTCTCAAAACGTCCCGTATGACAGCACAAAGCGATCACAAGCATCATGGCTAGTCTGACTTCGGTCCTCTCGGATCACGTCACGCACTTTCGTGATCATTTTCAGAGTTGTGCTTGTTGATGGTCAACCAGAATGCTTGTCGTCTTCCACAGACTCCCGACCATCTTTGAAACGGCTTAAACTACTCAGATGTTTGGGTTTGGCCAATAGCTTGTTCATCAAAAGCCTCCTTCAACAGTCTGTGGGTTCCAGCCGCAGTTTTCTTCAGCTTTAATATCAATAATTGCAACACGACCACCACAAAGAGTGACAAAAAAAGCTCAAACTCAAACTCACGTGGACATAGGATGACACCGCTTCGCACAATTATAGCTGAGACGTACCTCTTACGGTTCGGTCAGAATAAAACAATTTCGGTAAATTTTGGGTAGCACCTCGTATGGTTGTTCATATTGACAGATAAGTTTTTAGCAGTAAGAATTGCCCTCTCACATTGCCCTCTCAATATCCCTTTGAGATATTTATAACTTTCTAATATGTTTAGATGAACATTATGAAAACTAGGAGATAAGTGTCTCAAAAACATAGAAATTAATAATCTGTATCTTTCTTCCTATAAAGGCCCTTCCTATATAGCTACTTTTTATAACTATCTCCCTTTAAACGTAAATCATTAAATCAAGCATCGTAGCTAACGAAAAAGACACGCTCTAGCATTGAAAATTACCTGATCTTCTTAGCGTTTGTTGCTTGGACTAAGATGATTTATCGTCTCCTAAATATAAGAAGTCAGGATCAGGTGACCTTTTTTAATGCCGGGGGCTTTCTTTTTTGTCGGCTCCGGCCTATATTAATTTCATCAACCATTATTGACACAATATACAGATATGACCAGTCGATTATTGCCGTAAACACGAAGGGCTGATTGATCACACATGCAAGTAAACAAACATAAACCAAGTCTATTTCATATATAAAATTCTATTATTTACCCCCCCCCCCTTTGGGCCAACCTGATACTCGGCACATGTAACCGTACTCTGAACTTAACGAACATATGGTGCGAATATGAGCTCAATCGGATAAGTGGTTCAAAAGTTTTAAGAACATTTACCGACGTACACTGAATTTTTATATACAAGAATTTCCAACATCCAAGACCTGAAGCAAAGATCCAGCAAGCATTTTAGATGATCACTCCAGCAATGATGGGCACCACACGAGGAGCATCAAATAAGTGATATGAATTGTGAAAAAATCGGATTATTACAAAGTTACTAACAGTAACATAGTTTTTTCATTTTTGATTTAAGGCAAACGAAACATCCCGTATACACGTAATATGATTCGGTTGAATTAAGATTTAAGGGTACTTAATTCTGTCTTTGCAATATTAGACATATCTCACGCTGACCAGCAGAGATTTCCCTCCTGGAGCCACGGATAAACATTTCGAAGCCTCTTTATCAGCGTGTTCTCTTCACACGTGGCTCATTCGTACAATTGTGGCTTATCTTCTTATTTTGTTTGTTACTACCGTTTATCCACAGTTTTGGGCATCATTGTCATATCGCCATGATGAGCAAAGCAAAGAGAACGATGTGACAAGAGCGGAGAAGTTGGAGCGAAGCCAAGATCCGCGACCAAAAAATTCGGCGGAGAGCCTCCAACCTCCAAAAGCAAATAGATTCACCCGGGAGCCGAAGAAATTGCAAAGTCGTCGTCGATTGGTGTTGTGCGATTACATAACCAATCGCCTCATTAAAATAGAAATAAAAAGCCAGGAGCGAGGATGAGATTCAGAGAGGATTACGAATCAGTCCAAGGCGATGACTACGATCGGGAACGATTCTTTACGCAGCTAGATGGGAATCGAAGAAGGACTTCGACTGCGGTAAGAAACTTTGATAATATTAGTTCTTACGATATAAAGAAGCTGAAGGTTACCCGGGCTTCGCCTACGGATCCTCTCTCATGTAATTGTTATTTTTCCGATAATGCACGTCGACATTAAGGAAAGTTACGGAGAAATCGAGAACAACGACCCCGACAACTGCCCATATTCGGAACCAGCATGGAAACAGTATGAAATGGGAAGCACAGGCAAGTGAATACAAATTGGACGTTAAAAAATCTTGTTCATTTTCTTACAAGGACCGGGAGCAGTACGGGAAACGAAACTGTTTGATGCGAACTATTTCTGAGCCAACGTTTAGTAAAGCAGTGGAAAGCAGAAGTACGCGATCGCATCGGGACCCGCCAGGACATCTAGGTGAAAGGAGCTCGAATGAACAATATCTTAGCAAATCGTCCATTACATTGCTTCGCAGCCGCAATCCCATCAGGCCAACGGTCTCTCGGACGTTTTATCGAAAGCACACCAGGATTTCGATAATACCGATTAAGGTCCCCTCAGCCGTGGGGGAATTGGATGCGTCAGCAGAACCAAGGAGCCTATCAGTAGCCAGTTCTACGCCCACGGACCTGTACGGATGACAGCGTAGAGCCGTCCAAATCCACTTTCCGGAGGAGTGCGTTGACACCAGGTCTGGATTCGTCTTCTTTAGCAAGTGCGCGCCTTGCGAGCGAAATCTCGTGCCGCGGGCCGCGTTTGGCTTTAGACTCTTCAGCGTAGGTTGCACTCCAGCCGTCGACTTACCTATCCAGGTTGCCGCTTTCAGGTGCAGCGGTAAATTGTCCGGACGACAGACAACATTGATGGTGCGTCAACTCAGGCCTCCGCCCTCATCAAGCCTAACCATTAAGCCACACATATCGCCAGGACATAAAACCGCCTGCACATGGCATCGGCCCTAAACGAACTAATTACGAAGCCACAAATCGAACTTTGTAATAAGAATTTTATACATATTGAATAATATTGGATTATAAGTGTAACAAGAAATTAATCCTCCCGAGGAAGGTATAGGAAAGTAGCGGAAGCGCTGAGGTCATCTATTTTTACCCTTTTATCTGCACTTTTTAACCCCCACCCCCATTTTTTTAATCGAAAAATTGATTTTCTCGAACGCAGTATTTAGAAAATAAAAAGAGCTCCATCTTCTTTCGTTTCTCATCATTTCCAAACGAATGATATATGACATTCCGGTCATGCCATATGTTGCCGTAGTTCTAAAGACCAAGTGACTGTCACCCCCACAACTTCGACCCTATTGGGACAATTTGGCCCAAACTTTACAGTAATGTTGATCTTACGTAGAGGAATCTGCATATCGAATTTCACTCCTTTATATGCATAAATACGCGTAAACCATTTGGCCCCCTCTAATTTCCGCCCCCGAAACTCCGACCCCATTGGGCCAATCAAAACCAAACTAAATAGTGAAGATGCACATGCCCATAGTAAGCTACATTCCGAATTTCAACCTTCTACCTCAAAAAATGCGGAAATTATGAAGGGGACGGATGGACGGACGGACGGACGGACGGACGGACGGACGGACGGACGGACAGACGGACATTGTGAAAACAATAAGTAGCTCCATTCTTCCGCTACTTAATAATCATTTAAATTCTTCCAAGAATTAAATTGTTGAATAAACTTTAATTGTCGTCTCCTCCCCTCTTTTCCTGTACACGGCTCGTATCCTCTGGGTAGATATTTATGATATTTAATTAGTAAATTAAGAGTTGCCCCGAGCACGTGACAATCATACTATTAGTACTTTTAACATACAATTAAGTCTTTAATTTTAATCAGCTGCCTCCGTTAGATGGCTCGTTAATAATTTAATATTGTTAAATAAAATCCTTCAAGATTTTAATTGGGAATGAAAGCTTTAATTTTACTTGATATTTACTGGTTTAAAGCTTGTTTTCATTTTAAAAGTTGTTTCACGCGCTGATGAAGAGGACAGGGTCTTCGAAATGTACATCTGTGGCTCTAGATTAAAAATCTCATTGGTGAAGTTGTGGTTTCTCTTCTTATTTTGTTAGTTAATTGTATATTGTTTAAATGCTTAGAATGAATATGTTGGATTTATCGATTTTTTTTTGATCTGAAAACAAAAAAATATGAAATGATGGAATGGTACATTCGGGCAGGCCTCCTACTATGACCTAAAATTAATTTTTTGCACGTTCCTAGGTCCAAATTTACAGTCAAATTTTTTAATTATTTTGTAAAAATAAAAATCTCTATCTGCCAAAGAGTTCAGTTGACGCCCATCAAGTCACATTGAAAAATTATTCATCTCAACTAGAGTCCATTTCGGAGGAGCTAAGTGATAAAATTTGCTCACAAACGAAAAATTTGGAGAAAAAAACTTTTTTCGTTTTCAGTTTCACTGAAGGAATGCCAAGAATAAGGAATACTCCGCTTCTTGTCCGTTTCTGATTAGTTGAACGAGATTTATTTATTTACTATGCGCCAGATACCTTTTTCTTTCGTGCGCCAGTCATTAACGGTCTCTGAAATTGCGATATATCTCAACTGCTTTGAAATTTAAATCAAATGAGCTAAGTCTACCTTGACATAAGAAATCATTTCTCATTAGTGATTCTTAATTAAGTATCTGAAGCGAGAAGCGTTCATGCAAAAATTTGGCGCAATACAGTAGTTTTTGACAAATATGGCGCAGGTTTCATTATACCTTTTTAAACATTATTACCAAAAACACACTATTAACTTTCACTTTACCTTATCGTTTAACATTACTTGAAAAAGCGAGGGATAGAGATTTAATCTTAGTTGGCTTTCTTACCTCGTGTCGACTTTCTAACATGTCACACAAAGTTTTCTGACTGTCTTTGGTAGTTTTCAAGCATAGGACCTGTGTCTCTCCATCGTAAGGACTTCAAAAGTTTCTCTCTTGTTAATGTATTTGGGTTCGTTTTAACAACCGTCACTTCTTGGTTTCATTCACGATGCCATTTTTTGGCTGAGCAAATGTTTAGGTCCGTTATTCACCAACAGTTTTTCGATTCTTGTTTTCTTCTTGACGTCTCCCCTCCTGGATTTCACGTTCTTATTCTCCCGTCACCTCTCCAATTTCAAGGTTGGATCCTACCTCACGGAAGCCTTTCTCCTTCCATTTTTTTGTGCCGGAGGATGGTTAGGAATTTTTGATTTCTTTTTTTGAGTTTTCACTCAAGAAATACTTTTTGATTTCATTTGATATTGTAACAACCAAACAGCCGAAGTGTATTCTTTCAGAGGTATTACAATACGAAATGAGTAAATGGCTGGTTCTAATCAAATATCAACAATGATTGCGGCGCAGATACATCGTCGCAATTCCATCCATGGAACTACGTGCTTTTGAGTTATGAAGAGTGTCAGATGATTGAGACGTACTGACAGTTGTGTACATTTCAACTCCACAATGACGACGTGCGACGATAGGCATTCGCTTCTTGATGCCAATAGGACTTTACCGCCTTCTGAGGATATCCAAATAAAAGGGACTACACTAACAAATGGACTGAACAAAGCCCGGATAATGTATGTATGAATAAAGGCTGTGTTTCAGTCGAACTATACTTTCAACTCCATCGAGCTGACAGTTGTTGTAATGCACATTCGTCAAAATTCAAAGAAATCTATGGTAATAAATGCACAGAGACAATGGTTATAGCGATATAGTGATATAACCTCTTCATTAATTGATTAATATCAATAAATATACAATTAAAAGAAACTTTGGTAATTTCATAAATTATAAGATAGAGAAGCACATTCTTAAAAGGGTAAGAAAATTTAAAATTTATAAATTTAAACGTGAAATGTATCGCTTTAAAAATAGGTAAAATAAGATTAAAATTTATAAGATTATTTTATAATCTGAGTTTATAAGATTATTTTATAATCTGAGAGGCTGAACATATTTTCTATTGAAGTTTTAATGGCATAATAAGAATGTTTTTTATTATACTACATCCGTTGGAGCATTGTCATGCAAGAGCAGTTTTCCAGTATATCTCTATGATCGTCTATCCTTTCTGAGCGTAATCGGCCCTATGGAATCTCAATAAACACGAAGCATGTTCTTCCCCGAGAGGATTTGGTCCGCGCTTACGTCTGAGGCGGGAAACTGCTCTTCTAATCTTTGCTCTAGATCTTTGTTTACTGGTCGGAGTGATGCAACCACAATCGTCCATTGATCAGACGGTCAAAAACGTCGTCTGGGTTGGTGCACATGTGTCTCTGAAGCACTTTGAAATGTAGCACCCACTTATCGTGGAAGATGTTACAGATAGCGCGATGGCTGACGTGGATTTTTCTGCATGATCTGTTGCACTGTGATTCTTCGGTCTTCGAGGTCCAGAGAGAGGATCACTTTGCGGTTCCTCACTGATAGAAGACCGTCAAGGTCAGCTTGGGTTGGCCAGATTGGCTGAGGTTTATAACACATTTGAATTGCAGTGAAGCACACCGTTGGGAAGGCTCATTAAGCAACCTGACCTTGAGTGACTCTTTCTCGCCCATTTTCTCAAAATCTTTCAAGGGGAAGGGTGTGATTAAAAATTGTTTTTAGACTAATATGGCGTTGCTCTACAGGATAGCAATCGGAAATTTTTCTGTATCTTTAATAGTTTTCGAGTTAGTAAATGGGTGACCTTAATTTTGGGGGTCAAAGTCAAATTTTAGTGCGGCAATGAATTCCCCACCCCCTATTACCTATAAACCACATTCATCAGATTTCATCTACTCGGCAGCTTTTAGATATCTGCCATGTCACCAGACTTTTTGGTCACCCTGTATAGATGTTGTTGTCTATCATAAATCGTAAGGGGAATGTCCTTATCAAATTAAGTATGTTAATAAAGAAAATCAAATATTGTAAATGAATGTAGGGTAAAAGTCAATTAAGAGAATATTATTTGTCTTGTGAATCAGTGATTTTCACACAGCAGGCGATTGATTTTGTGCTAATGAGAATCAAACAAATTGTTGATTTATTAGCTTGAATTTTTAATTGCTAATTTTGTGATATACAAAAAAATAAGATTATTTGCCTAATAGGAAATGGTGAATAATCAAAGCACAGTGCACTTATGCAAATTAAAATCATAAAATTATTAGATTAGCTAAATGTGACATTCACCTAACACTAACGGTTTACGGACTGCTATTGTGATTTCTTAGTAAATGAACATTTCCCAGTGCTATATTGTACTAGAAACGGATGACTGATACCTGGTAAGTCAATTGTTTTGTATGAATATAATTGCATTAAGAACAAGAATGTTTGTCCTTACAGTATGCAATTTAACTTTATTTGTAGTTTTAGCAATTAGTAATTGTTTTCAAGACAAATAAAATACAGAGTGTCCCAAATGTATACACTCTTTGAAACGTAATAACTCAGCAACGAAATGAGATAGAAATATAAGGATTGTTGTATTCTATTCCTTAAACTTCCTTAAGCCCTACATGTTCAAAATGTCCACCTTTTGCCACAGTACACTCTCAACAGCAACGTCGAACAGAGCGACATACAGTCTGGATTGCAGCTAATGGAATATTATTGATGGAGTTGAACACTGGATTTGGCGTTACCATTTTCACGAGAGCATTGCCTCACTGATTTCTATGGGGATCGTGGAAAAACCTCCATGACGGCATTAACACTCTCGTTATCAGTGGAACTTCTCTTTCTTCCGCACCGACCTTTCAACACATCTTTCACCGTTCCTTCGACTTCAAACTTGTCTCGGAGTTTTGTTATTGTTTCCCTTGTTGGCGGTGGTGTACCAAATTCAACCCTCCAACGTCGTTGAACCTCAACAATATTCTCCACTTTCCAATAACAGATATGACTTCCTTAATTTTTAAGCAGTATTTGAACATGGTCTGGCATGGAGTCTAAGAATTTTGAACAGTCATTGTTGATTTTAGGATCTCTGTACCACAGTTGAATCAGCAACTGAATGAGCTTCTTCACGGAGGTGACTTTTGCATATACCAATAAATTTTAATGCGATTTACGTCTGGAGAATTCCTTGCCAACGTACCTATATCTGCTGCGCTGTCATGAATTTCTTCACCATTTTCAATGTGTGACAAGGGGCTAATCCTGCTACAATATCTCAGTAACGTCAGGATACCTCTTTTCCAGCTCTGGAAAACTTTTTTTCGTAGAACCTCAATATATTCTGGTGAGCGCATCTTTCTTTCTATTGGATATAAGCTTCCGACACCATCGTAACTGAAGCATCCCCAAAACATCTCCGAAAACATGCTCTGTTCCAAGTAATTTGCACAAGAATGTATCTATTATTAGTGCTTATTTAGGGGAAGGTTGCCTATATTGTACCGCTTCCTAAATTGTACCACTGCTGTTCGGCAAAAAATGAAACACATATACTGCCATTCATTAGTAGTATTTGTAACTTTTTCGGCTGTAGATATTATATTACGCATGCGCAGCTTCTTGAAGGAGAAACAACGTCGTGAGAGCCACGTGAAAATCGTTGCTGATTCGCATGTGAAAAATTGTGGGCCACTGTTAAGGAGATATTCTGCTCTGAAATAAGGTAAGTCGTTTAGCTTTAGGACCTTACTATTTACCCTCTTATTAGCTTAAAAACTAGCCTGGGTTTCTCTCAATAAGTCTCATGCCTACCTTATAACAACCTGTTGATGTAAAACCGGCTTGGTTGCCCAAGTTGGACCACATTGGGAAGCGTAAATCATATCTGCCGGTGTCATTTTGCTGCAATTTCCAGACACACAACACATCGCCTTCAACCATTCGATGTAGTATTCTTCAAACCTCTATCACAGTTCTACATTTAGGCATGCGAAACATGGTTGAGGGCAAGCATAGGCTCTGTCATTACACAATATCAAGTGTGTCAGCTATTTGCCAAAGCCTATGGTCGAGCAGCGACTATTTGTAATATAGAACATCTATCCATTTGTGTGTATGGATTTAGAGGAGGTGGGTGTTGGTCTGTGGACCAAAACGTTTTCACCGAAGCCGAATTCGCACCCGCAGAAGCGTTGATGAATGAAATTCCTGCCCACCAGACTGCCCGAACTTCTATCCAACCTGACGCACAGACAGACCCAGCATTGGCCGATATTTCTTCTGCAGGACCGAGCAGAGAATCTTTAAGCAACCAACAACTAGCAGTGCCTATTGAAGAAATTCAATCAGCTGGAAATTCACCACAAGTTTCAACAACAACACGAGCCGGTCGACCTGCACAAAAAGCAGCTTTGATCACATCTTCACCGTACAAAAAAGAATTGGTTACTAGAAAAAAGAAATTTCAAAGTATCCGCAAACAAACAAGCCAAATCAAACCGACCCTTACCAAAGGTTAAGATTGTTCGAAACAGTGGCCGTAACAATTGGTATTGTTCAGTTTGCGATAAGAATATACAAGAAGACATGATCCAGTGTGTGAAATGTTCTACTTGGTATCATGAAACTTGTGCAGGTGTTGAGCCTTTTGCTGTATCATTAAATGTTTTTTTTTTGCTAAACTGTGGTCATTATATCTATTGGTACAATTTTGGACCCTGGCAGTATATATCAGGCAACCGGGTGCCTAATTGTATCACAAGTAGGGTGATGGGTTTATATTTTTTTATTTTATTCATATAGCCTATTCTCTAATGCTTGATTTTTTAAAATAAAGCCAAATAACTTGGTATCATTCGCAATAATTATTTATCCATTGTTGTTTATATTTAAGAATTTGCAGCAGAAAACCTCTTAGGGGGTTCAATATAGGCAACTTCCCCCTAAGTGTTCTCTCATAAAATAGACAAATCAGGTTTATATATACAAAAAAGATTATTTATATGTGGGGGAATTCACTACTGCCCCAGAGGACGTCACAACAGAACCTCGTCTTCAATCGAAATTACTAATATTAATTTTGTTATTTAAAATCAAAACTTTTTCATGGATGCAACCCAATGATTAAATTTTCCTGATTGGAATATCTGTCTAACACTCATATCAAGATTAGAGCAAAATTTATATCAAAAATTTAATTTGACTTATGAAACCGTTTGCCCTCCTGCTTCTCCCGTTTTGATGTTCTCACCGGAGGTTTCATTAGACGACATTTTCATCACGACCCTAACAAGTTTCCAGTAGAGCGAAGAATCTAAGGAGTCCATTATCTCGTGGAAGTTTCCGAGTGGGTTCGAGCGATCGCCACCTTGTTTCTGGCCTCTGAGCCTTTTCTCTCGCGCCAGGAGTTAATGAAGGGTCCTTGAAGCACCAACACAGATCAAAAGGATGGTTAGGAAAGAGCGAAAATCGATCCGCAAGCCGGCCTACGCTAAGTGTTTCTGTCGAAACAAATGGTGAACAAACAACCATCGCAATATTGACAAAGTCGTGCACGCTAAACCCTCCATTTATTCCGACAAACTTTTTAAGAACCAAGGAAACCTGTTTGTCTTTCGATTCGCCTTCTCCTGTCGCGGTTGTTTAGCTTTAGAAAACAAGCATTTATAATTAGATTATTATTCCAGAGCGTAAATCCCGTCGTCCCACCGAAAAAGAAATTAAAAAATAAAACAAACAGGAAAACAAAATCAAATTATTTAAAATTATGAGATCCAATTTCGCAATTCTACAATTTTTATTAAAATATAAGGGGAAATGTGAAGAATGTGTAGTGAGTACATATGTAGATGGCAATTTATTTGATTAATCTTAAAGATTTGTGAAAAAGAATGACATGTTTGAAGAAACGTGGAACTATTTATATTTTAGCACAAAATTTTATAGCCTATGCTTCTTACGTATATCGTAAAAAAAAAGCAGTAGACCAATGTTAAAATTTGTTATCCTTTTTAAAAATCTTATACCATAGTAGCAATTCATCGCTGATAAACTTGTATATTATACCCAATTTAATTGAAGAATAATGAAAATGAGATTCGTGTGTTCTTGCATCGTTGTTTAAATAAATGTGCTCGTGCGCTTCAAAAAAATGGAATATTCAGCTGGGTAGTGACCGTGTTGTAAAATAGTCTCATGTTAAATGTGAATAAATTGGTCAAATGAGATAAAAATTTTATTTCTAAACGTATACTGGATATAGTTTAATTCTATATAAAAAGTAAAACAATTCGTCAAAAATCAACAAAGTTATGAGAGTTTTCATCACTTCAAAATAATGGAATATTGACTGCACCGCTTCAAAATAATGGAATATTCCGATTTACATATTCTGGAATGGGATATCCCATTTGGTTTTCCAAGCTAGAATACTTTTTGATACTTTATACTATAATTCACATACTTCCTCGGCTGCTAAAGAATTTCACTTCACTATCTGTTGAGAAATGTCACCCAAAAAGGATCTGTCATTAATCCAGCGTAAGCTGAAACTCCAATTGAACAAATCAGGTCGCAAACGAAGTGATATTGCTGAAGCAGTACATTGTTCATAAAGTGCTGTTTCTAATATTTTGAAAAAAGCAAATTCCGGCTGTGGATTTTAAACAAGTCGGGACAAACGTGGATATAAACGTGCAATGACGACACTTGAAGAGAGATGGGTGCGCAAATTCTACCTAATAATCGATTCAAATCATCAAAAGTTATTAACACTCCGGCGCTTATCTGAATTTGGAATGAACAGCTGTGTGCCAAACAAAACACTTGTGTTCAAGAAAACTCAATGCACAGCACGACTCAAGTGGTGTAAAGCTCATGCCAATTGGACTCCTGAGAACTTCAGCAATGTCATCTTCAGCGATGAATCCCGATTTTATCTACGTTCGGTGACCAAGGAATCAGAGTATGGCGAACTAAAGAAGAGGCACACTATCCCCGCACCATGAACAAAAATGTCAAGTTTCTATGCAGCATCATCGTGTGGTGCTGGATGAGCTTCATGGGTACGGGAGAGCTTGTAATCGTCAGAGGAACGACTAATTCATTGGCCTACAGGAAATACTGGATGCGTTTCTTGTCTCATCATCCGAAAATTTATATGGAAACAGACTTTTTCTTTCAGCAAGATAAACCCTAGCTCACATATCGAGCTCAACTAAGAATTGGCTACAGGAACAGAATAATCACACAAACCCCTGGCCTCCTAACTCCCCAGACCTGGACTCCATAAAAGGTCTATGGAAAATCCATGAAACGCAAAGTGGCAAACGATAACCACTCACAATTCAAGAACTGAAACAAAGTTTGGTCAAACACTGTTGTCGACAACTGATTCATTCTCTTCCAAAACGATTTCGCGCTGTCATTGATGCCAATGGTGTCCCTACCAAGTATTAGTGTTAGTTTGATAGTTTTGCTCTTTGTTGCATTCTTTTTTTATTATTTGTATTAATATTCCATTATTTTGAAGTTATGAAAACTCTCATAACTTTGTTGATTTTTGATGAATTGTTTTACTTTTTATATAAATTAAACTATATCCAGTATACATTTAGAAATAAAATTTTTGTTTCATTTGACCAATTTAATCACACACAACATGAGACTATTTTACAACACGGATCACTACCCAGCTGAGTATTCCATTTTTTTGAAGCGCACGAGTAAATATAGTTTTGTGTTTGCTCCGGTAAATAGCCCTAGATGTCAGAAAGCAAGCTCTTATCGTTGGAAAGTGTTAGCATGATGTTGCAAGTTGACTGGCGTAGGTCTAATTCATCCAAATAGGCTCAATGATTATTTTGTTTTTGACGGCAGAAGATATCAGTGAAGTCATAATTTATAGTTATATGAAGTATCTCATAGGAATTAATGCCTGCCATGGTGTGTGAGCAAGTATTGTTCAGATGCAATAGTGTATGTGAGCATGAAGGGCGTACTGAATTCTGGTCAAACACTTGATCAGCACCATGAAATTGATTGCTATCTTGGAAAATGTAGTAAGGAATAGTCGCCGAATCATCTTCCAAGAGTCTGCGAAAAACATTATCCGTAAGTAAGAAAACTGTTAACATGATTCTCCATTGACGATTGGGATACAGCAAGTATCTCGATGAGGAGCAGAAGAGGAAGAGCAGCTATATGAATGCTTGCCTAGAGTATACGCTTCTTTACCACGCAGAGGGAGAATAGTTACAAGATGAAAATTGCTGCCATCATTACGATCCGGCCACAAAACGGATCAGCGTGAAATGACGCTATCTCAGCTCTCCAGCACAAAAAAACTTCATTCCTCCTTAAGAGCTGGAAAAGTGATACTGACGTTTTTCTTCGAAAACAATAGGTTAGGATTGACGTAGGCCGTAACCACATACTGTATGTCCACGATCAGTCATGACAGTACCAAAGTTCAGGCCGCTAAAAATGTCATTACGCACAGTCCAAAAATATCGGTCTGCAAAACACAAGGAAACATACCAAAAGAAATTCCTGATCCTACACATTAGTCTCCTGCAAGAATAACATTAATAAGATTTCATCGTTTTCCTGCTATTCCATTTTAAAAGCTGCTTGTCCTTTTAAGGGCACCCTGTAAGATCACAGATTAGATCCAGCTAATGTCCAACCTAAAATCTTTGTATGGGTCATCTATAATAAGCATAATCGGCAGAGTAACTGCTAGATAGCGTGTCGGGAGTCAGATGATGTTCTGGGCTGTTTGACCTCTATAATTAGCACTTTTTAAGCCTTTATGGAGAAAGGGAATAATTAGGCGAAGATTTTCTCGTCGGCTATCCTGCAACCTTACGGAATTATGGGACCGGCTTGCATTATCCCAGACACCGTAAGGTATCAGTTTAGAATAATATCTGAATTTCGTCATGCATGTATTTGATTCAGCCTATTTCATGAGAAATTTCAATATGGAATAGGATTAAATTTTTTTTATATTTAAAAAAGATTTGTATAATATTTGATCAACATTTATTATAACGAGTCACTTTTATTTACATTTTCTCCATAATGAGTTATCACAAACAATAAATTAGGCGTTCGTTTAATTTTAATCAAAGTTATGCATTTCTGCGGGGTTATCATTTTTTCATGCAATTCGGGATTCTATATGTTACAGGACATTTGCTTGATCTAAAGAACTAAAGTTCTTCACACGCCATGACAAAAGTTGTGTATACTGACAGAATCCACGTATTCCAGACTATATTTCTCAACCGCCAATCCATAGACCGGTGCCGGATCTGCGGAAATATCGTTAATATGATAATTCTACGAATAGCGTTCATAAAGTTCGTGCAGTCACTGTGACAGAAGGGAGATGAGTCCATGAAACTTGGTGATGGAGTTAATCCTTTTCAACATTAGTACCATACAACTTCCACATTTCTTCCAACGATGGATGATCTGACGGAGACCGTTTTTGAAGAAATCCATGTTTTGACTCTCCATTGCATATAACAATAAGCAAGTGTTAGTAATGAAGTTGATGAAACGTTAACCTTTTCAACCTGTATTTCTAAATTAATCATCAAGGGGTTTTCTCCCTTATATCTCTAAAGTCGCGCTTCAAAAACCGATGTTTTCCTTTTCTTATTGCATCTTCTATACACTAGATTATGATTGCAAATAGAAATCAATATTATGCCACAGTATTACATAAATATTATTAATATGCAGCATTTTTATGGAGCTCTGCGAAAGCTCCCATACGAAGTCACGAAAGTTAGCTTTCACTACGTAGCAACCAAAGTAAAAATGCTTCAAAAGGTAATAACTGTTTATCGACGGTTAAGAAGGCTACTTGCATTTCTTAATGAAACATGGGGTTCTTAATGAAATGTTGTAAATGGTTAAAAAATTTAATTGGGAATTTCTATATATCATAAAATATTTCATCCATCGTAAAATTGATTTAATTTCATAAAAGAAAAAGTAGATTAAGCAATTTCTCGCTCAAACTTCTATGATTAAATGACACGAAGGTCAAAAACTTCGATAATAACAGATATATACTCTTTAACCTGAAGATTAAGACTCAATACTCTTCCCGAGAATGTACCATTTGAGGAAACGTCTAGTGGCACGGCAAATTTTATAACTGAATTCAAACAGTTTAGAGCGGAATTGATCTCATAAGCCCGACAAATTCTGAGAAAGACAATATTTAGTGACTATGTAATCGCACGTTTGTACAGTTACTAGAAGCGGTTAACCACATGATCGCAAAGATCGCATCTGTTTATCAATTTTATTGCGATTGTATCTAGAAAAATCACTTTCACTTGATTCAGGCTAGACGCGCTTAAAGTGCTCTTCAAATGCGGAGGGGAGACTCGGTGAAACACCAATGAGGCATGACGAAGAGAATTCCTCCCCTGGTCTGTTTTGGAAAACGGTCAATTTCCCCCCACTAGTAGCGCATTTTACTTTAAATGAATACCGTATTTACCCATGGCAACCAAAAAAAGAGGGGATTCAAACTGATATCTTTGGAAAACATCTTCATCTTCTAGAATCTTTATTATGCTACAAGATGCCTCTAGTATGACGACTAGTAAACGATACACTTGTACGCAAGATTGTACCGTACCGATTTTATGTGTACAAAAGGAGTCTAGATGCAAAACTGTGCTCATATATGAAGGCTGAGTACTGTACAACTACCACCCCCTCACAGACACACGATCACACAAACGGATGTGAATGTGACTTTGTATATCAACTGAAGAGGAGGATGAAGATGCTATGAAAACTTCTAGAAATTTACAAAACTGGATGGGCATGAGGCGTGATTTGCATCCAGAAATGTTTCAGTTTCATTTTTGAGTGTTTTATTCATTCGATTATGATACGTTTTTGTGTGCTCTTAATTTAATGCGGAACAAATTTGTAATTAGAAATTGGTCTCTATCTTTTAAGGTTTATATGACCTATTTGCATATTAGGTCATCGGAAGGACATCAGCAAATAGCCCGTCCACGGCTTCCTCTTTGTTGGCTGCAACAGATTTTTAAATTCTACTACAACCAGCTTCTTGCTGGTTATCAAGTAATTTGAGTTTTCGATAATTAAAACTTTATGCACATGGAAAGGTTTGATTATATTTCTCCGTGATAACAAGGTTGTTTCACGTTTATGGTAACGAGAATACACTTACTTGGAACCCATTTCTCCACCAGCAATTGTGTTCTGTGATGGTCTTTTCTTCTAGAAATCGCTCGACATCTTAGTTTTCACTGTAAGAGGCTTCTACGAAGAATAGCGAGGTCGATTCTGCTCCACTCCTCTTGTTTGACAAGCTTTCCGTAATCCAAAAAGTGTTCTCGAATGACAAGACCGAATGCACAAAAAATATGGGAGAGGCATCGGGTGACTTGACAGGGATGTCTAAGAATGGGGTAATCTTGATTCCAGTTTCCTGTTCCATTCGAACGCTGGTATTGGACAGTCTATTTAGCAGTGTGACTGGATGCTTTGTCCTGGTGGATTTTCGCTTCCTTCGCCCAAAGGACGTGTTCCAAGACATCGTTACCGTGCCATATCTTTGCGATATAAACAGTCGAGTCACATTTTTCTGACTATCGGTTAATATCCGAAATAATCACCGCTGACAGCGGCTATACGAACTGAAAGAGACTCATTGAGGTGCTGGAAAGTGTTCACAGGGATATTGAGCTATGCTGACTGCATCTCAGTTGATAGCTGTTGGAGGATGCGGGGTGGAGTATCCATGGAGCGAATAACCCGATCGAGGTTGTCCGGGGAATTTGGAGACGGGAAGTACAGTAAAGTCTTCCTCGTGCTCTTCTAACTACTTACCCATTCCAGCTATTATGAGCTGTAGCATTGTCATGCTGGAAAATGCCATTATGGCCAGGAAAAACAATGTCCATGTATGGGTGACCCAGAAAATACCACGAAAACATTTCCTATAACGCTACCTCCGCCAATTGGTTACCATCCACAATTGTTGAAGGGTGTTTGTTTTCTGACGTTTCTCGCCGTATGCACCAACGTCCATCCGTCCAATGGAGCAAATAACGTGATTCTTCTGAGAAGGCAACTTTTTGTCAATCAGTGGATGTGCAATGTCTATACTGCCGTGCAAATTCCGGCCTCTTCTGCCGATGCAAAGTCGTTAGCGTAGGTGCTGTCACCATCCGTCTGCTGCGGAGCCCCAAACGCAGCAACGATTCGCCCGAAATGTATCAACCGATTCGAAGTGTATCGCAGCCGCCGTTCCCCCCCTTTCGTCTATGGCTCGTGAAATACCACAATTTCCAGGTAGCTTATTTTCTATAGTGCCATTTTGCCATGCGCGATACACTTTTACCACAGCATCACGCAAACTCTTCACAAACTCCTCAATTTCTGAAATGCTGTCAACTGGGCCTGAAATCCAATAATCATTCCTTTTTGTACGTCTGATAAATCGCTCCGGTTCTGCATTGCAATAATTTAAATGTTTTTCGAATACTTACAACACACAATATATACTCACCCAATCTGCTGATGACATGTCATTTACTGCCTCATTTATTTAGTATCTTCTGCGACTGGTTATTTAGCGCTGATTTCAGAAATAGGAGGTGGTCACATTAATGTGACGCGACTCTTTATGTGCACCAAGATATTTACCTGATAGTAGGCCGCATTTATTTTTGACTTAGATTCCACTTTTTTGATAGTCAGACGTCCATTGTTGCTGTACACAGGAACCACTATGAATCCTTTCTGAAAACTCTCCTTGCATTGATGATCGAGTCGTGTTACCTTGTTGTCGATAGAAAATTGCCCGTGTCTTGATATCTCTCGATAAATAGACCAAAGCCTCATCCAAGTTGACTATGTTCTTCCATTTGTCCCTGTCAAATAACGTTCGTGCAGTTTTTTGCTGTTGGCTCGCCTCTTTGCAATGTGTCTTGGCAAAAAAAGCGTGAGCTCAGGTCTTATGACAGCGCTTTAATTTAAAAGCTTGACGAATAATACGGTTTATCGATACAACAGACTTCCAGACTTACCCGTTGTGTAGGCGGATTTTCTGCAAGGACTAGCTTCCTCACTGTTCGAATGTTAGCCTTAGTACGGGAGAACGGGGGTACGCTTTTCGTTCAGCAGCGTTGCGCTGTTGTGTGTTTGGATCTTTTGTCGTCTGCGTTTGGTATATTTTATTATACCATTCTTTTAAATAATGAAACCTTTTCTCTTACACTGTTCCATTATTTTGGAATAAAAGTAGCCAGCGTCTGAAAGGGCTACAACGGAGTCCTCCCCGTACGATTCATTTTTGAGGGCATTTTGGCAGCAAAGTTGAAAATGAAGAAATGGAATGGTAAGTTCGATTGTTGCTGAAATCACGTGAAAATTTCATGAGCCTTGTGCATTTCATACGTAGCTGAAGAAAAAGACAGGCCCGGAGACTGAAAAGTCATCTGACCATCTTAGTCCAAGCAACAATGTAAACTTCATTGATTCCAACAAATTTCGCAATTTCATTTGTTGGGAATAATGAATTTTGGATTGCCGGCTCGGTGGCCGAGAGGGTTAAGGCACAGGTCTTTCTGCTCTCGACACCAGCGAGTCGCGGGTTCGAATCCCGCCCAGGGCATGGATGTTTGTGTTTGTTTCCATAATCATTCTCTCATCGTCATTAGGGATAGTACAATAGATTTGTAAAAATCCCGTATCTATTATTATTATTATGAATTTTGGATTGTTACTAGACCAGGTAGTTTTTCAGCTCGGGGGCCTGTCTTTCTCGTTAGTCTCGGCTGAGATTAAATGACGTTTTCCGCTAGCTTTTTAGCAACTTCGTGTGACCCTGAAAATTTGAGTTTTGAATATTTTGCATAAGGAACTTTAAGTTTGTCATCATGCAAAGGATCATCACACCATTTATCTATTATCCTAAATTTTCCGAACACCCTGTATATAGAAATTAATTTCATTTCAAAAAGGTCCACTAGTTTCACGACTTTAATTTGACTTAAATAAATTTGCTTAACTATAATTGCTCATTATCTCTAGTCGTGTAAAGAGAAGGGAGAGGGACGGAAACTGAGTAATAGTAATTATTACTTTCAATAAATTCGGTGGTATAATTTTACAAATCAATACAAAATTATTCATCGATTCCAATCTTTAATACAGTCATACGCAGAATATCGAAATTCAGACAATGTCGGGTTCAATCTATTTCGGTTCGGGATGAAGGCCTCGATCATCACTTGTTGAAAATGCCAATGGCGTCGAATTTGTGGGATGCACGTCACCGCTACTAAAGAAGGCGGCGACCCCTGGGGGTTTATTGGAGCATTGCCCAGAACTATAAAATATATGAAAAAGACGCATATATGAGTCAACCACCATAAACAATTAAAGAAATGTGAAAGCTACTGATGCAATGAAATGGGACCACTTTTAGTTCTTAACGAGGACAGTCGGAATCTAACAGAAAGATTAATCCTCAACTTAACGAATCTAATTGCTTTTAAGTTCACTATGCTTAGCAGTTAATGAGTAATGTTCACAGTACCCTGAGACGGGGACGCTAAAGCCGAGCGCGGCTCGCAGCTCGAGATCTCGGCCGGGCACGCGCTCGCGAAGCGCTCTGTATCCGAATGCAAGCGCTCCGGGACTCTCGGCAGGCTCACTGCGTTGCTTGCAGAAGCTAAGTTAATAGAATCAGTCGTGGCTGATACTAGGCCGTCAATCTCCTCCTCCGTTAAAGGGCGAGTCGAAATTCGGGCGTCGTTCCCTTGGTCCGTCGAGTCTCTCGCGACGTGGTCCTCGGAGGCTTGATGCACCGACGACGGCGTCGGCTGGGCTCGTCGTCGTGTCGGAATGACCTCAGTCGTTTTTCCTTACGGAGTTTGGCTGGACAGGCTCGGGTCCGTCGTCCAGCAAGGGCGGGTCAATCTTCCTGGTCGATTCCTCGGGCAGCGGCGGAATCCTTTCGCAATTCTTTCTCTCTAGATCCCGTGGCGAAAACCACTGCTGACGTCGGATTCGTTGACCTATCGCCGGCGCCCTTCGTTGGCGAGTATAAGGTCTAGTTGAATTAATGAAAGTTCTATGCCAGGAATTAATACTAAGATCACTTGCCTGAGAAAAGTCATGGGAATCCTGTCTTTTCAAATTACGGGCCGGAGTTTTAATTTTGGAATGGATACGCTGGTCGGAAACGATAACACTCGAGACGTCCACTTCCTTCGGTGTTCTGAAGTCGCTCCCGTCTCTCCCTCGTTCGTTTCCTCCAATTGCGTTCGCAGAAACCACCTTATTTCTTGTCACATAACGAGAAACTTCTCTCTGCGTATCTCTTCGGTTTTCCTTCCAATTTCTCCCATGGTCCACGTGTTTCCATTCTTCTCCTCCTTTTGTGATCCTTTCCCTTCGGTTTCAAGACTCTCTCTGACTCCTCTTTTTCTCCGTCTCCTGCGCCTCCCCCTTTTCCACCAATCAGTGACTTGGTCTCCTCCTTCTCGCTCTCGTGCCTCTTCTACTTTCTTCACGGGGTGGCAGGGAATTCGATTTCTTCTTCGTACATTTTTTTTCCTTGCTCTTACTTCTCCCTTTATCTGATTTTCGGGTTAGATCGTCGATTTCTTCTCTTTTATTTTTATTTTCCCTTCGACGATCTGACAACTAGTTATTAGAATTTTCGAGAAATCATATAAAACAAAGAAGATAGACCGACTACGACTACACGCCCTTTTTTATTAACGTTTTGTATTTTCATTTCGGCCCGTAAATGTATATACAAGGTCGATTAAAATACGTGGTGTCTTTTCAATTATACAAATCAAACAGCCAGATGACGCATGAGCCGGCAGTTTTTACCTGCGCGAATTCTTATCTAACAGGTATGGTTTAACGAGAGAAGACGTAAAACAGACAACAGCATGTCCATCGAAAGGTTTGGAAAGGCTACGTTGTAACTCATTCTTATGTGAAATTTTGTTATTCTCAAATTGTGTGTGCAAAGCGATATTTTAGTATATCGCGAGATGGTATCTAAAGTATAAGAATCATTTGGCAAGAGTGACGGAAGCAATACACTTAAGAACGATTTCCACCTGTGGTCGAACGATTAGGCACAGTTGGACGCATGCATAACAAAGTGCAGTTGGAAAATCTTCGAGTCAACTGAGTACATGATGTGCTCTTTCTCCGTATATTGCCTCCGTCTCCGCGTCAAAAATTCGGGCACAGCAGCTTGCAATCTTTCATTTGAACAATCTGTGGTAAATGCCTAAACATTTATAAGCATTTATTTAAAATTTATGAGCATAGCTTTTTCTGCATTTAATCACACATGTAAGAAGATGGAATTATCTATAAAAATTTTATTTCCATGTGAAATGCCTTAACTCTTTGAAAAATACTAGATTTGACGAAGAAAGAAAAAAAAACAAAAACCTTTGCAGAGGCTTAAGATTTCATCTAAAATTCGTTCCAACATTAAAATGTTCATTACCCTGATGACGTTGGCGAAAATGAAATTGAAAAGGAGGGGTACCATCTGGAAAAGTAGAAGCAACAAACCGAGGCCTACGAGTTTGTCATCGATACTGTGCTTTCTTTCCTGTCCACAGGGCAGCTAATAAATTATTTCATTTACTCGTCAACGTGAATTCTTCTTTAGCTTTTTGAGCACTCGCTCATCACGGTGCTCTGTTCATGCAGAAAAGTTTGCTTTCATTTCCTAAATGGATAACCAGGGGGGAAATACGAATAAGAAAGCAAAAGTAAGGGGGGGACTTATTTTCTTATTAAAGAGGAAAATATTATCCCAACGTCAACCGATGAATTGCCTGAGAGAAACGAGAATTCAACGATCAGAGAAAAACATAAATCCTTTGGAGAAGTAAAAAGAAATCTCCAATACCCTTCCTTCCCTGTGATTCGCTTCCACACATGACTTGTCGGAAGAATGGAAAATTGTGATAACGGGCAACTTAACATTCTGAGAAAGATCTATTTGGAAAATTAATTTTTTTTTTTTGCCGTTTGCTAAAACTCAACTTTAATCATTTTCTGCAATGGCTTCTATGAACGTATATATTTTTAATGTTTTATCTGCAGTTTTAAAGCTTTAGCTAATTATTCGCCATACAATATTAATTAAATGATCGTTTGCAGTTTTTAAACCAAAATGTTTAAAACAAGTAGGCTAATGTTTCTGAAAACTTCCTCCTTTTAAAAAAATTAAAGCTCATAACAATTATTACATAAAGTGAATATAATAAATGACAATAAAACGTTGTGTTCTATGACTAAATAGACGAATAATTTTTTAATGCAACAGGCGAAATCTTTTTAAAGTTCAAAAATTACCTGAAACTTGCAGATCTACATTATGGTACGAATTTCTAGAACTGGTATCCACCTGGTACACATATAATTTTCGCTCCTTTCCTGACAATGATTCTCTGCAGCCATGATTTTGGTGTTCTATTTGATACCAGATGTATACCAGTTCTAGAATATTCGTAGCATAATGTAAGTCTCCAAGTTTAAAAAGATTTCGCCTGTTATGTTAAAAATATTCGTCTATTGAATATAATAAACTTTGTGGTAAATATCTGCCAATTGTAACCAAATATTGTTCACTAATATTTATTTAATTTTGAATTTACTTTTAATTAATAGTTGACATATTTTGTAAAAATTGAAGTTGTGATTATATAGATTGACAAAGTTATTCTCCCGTAATTAGTGACTAT
>JAHWFO010043799.1:482276-544611 GCA_023313115.1 Rhysida immarginata
AAATTATAAAAAAAAATATATTTGAGACCCCCACAACAAGCCCTTTCATTTGATATATCACACGATATAGTTTGCAAAACTTTTGTTTTTAATTTTCTAATTTGACCCCCAAAAATGAAATATTCAAAATTCATTCATTTACGTTACACATCCGTGTTTGGGTCACAGAAATACATATGTGTACTAAATTTCAACTTAATCGATCTAGTAGATTCGGAAATAGGGGGAATGGTCAATTTTCATTTTTTTTTCTTAAATAACATTAAAACTATTTATTTTAAAATTATAAAAAAAAATATATTTGAGACCCTCACAATAAGCCCTTTCGTTTGATATATCACACGATACAGTTTGCAAATATTTTTTTTTAATTTTCTAATTTGCCCCCCAAAAGTGACCCCCATATTCAAAATTCATTTATTTATGTTATACGTCCGTTTTGGGGTTACAGAAATTTCCTATGTGTATCAAATTTCAACTTATTCGATCTAGTAGTTTCGGAGTAAATTGGCTGTGACATCGGGACAGACAGACACCGGAGTGATCCTATAAGGGTTCCGTTTTTCATTCGGACGTACGGAACCCTAAAAAGCGCAAACCTTTGACTGCTAAGCATGCAGTTGCGCGTGAAACAATGTATTTGACTCGTGAATGATTTCAAGTATTTTTTCAGACGAAAAGAAATTTAAACTACACTGGTGTCCATAAATTAAGGGACTTGCAGAGAGAGACCCTTCCTTACAAGTACGATCAGCACCAAACTTCCTAAGGCAATTCTATAGATCCTGTAAACACCAATTCATCATTAAATACACATTTAATACACAGGTGGCTGTACCGCAGGTGACGGAACACACCACACTGATCTTGCAACACACGTCATTGTGCACGTGTTATGAAAAACGAATTTTTTTAACTTTCAATGGAAATTGAGCATTCAATAAATGTTGCTAACGGATCATCGTGTATATTTAGAGAGTGAAACGAGAGAACGAATAAATGGACGACTGGAAGCAGGCCAGTCCCAGGTTGAAGTATCTCGTGCGCTGAATGTGTCACCTACTCAATTCAAGACTGTGGATATGCTTCCGGACAGGATAGTTGTTTGTTTGATAGTTTGGTATTAACGTTCTTTTCAACTGCCACAGTCATTTCAGGACGACGTTATAGGGGCTGCAAATTTTGCCTCGCAGAGGTTCTTTTACGTGCAGCCGGCAAAACGACTACACGGGACCAACGGTTTTACTTCTCTTCCGAAGGAAGTGTGTGATCTCAGGATTTTCCCCTGAAAAAATCCTCGTTGTCCTCGGCCGGAGCCGAACCCGCGTCCTCGGGCATCAGAGGCGATCACGCAACCACTGAGCCACCGAGGCTGATTCGGACAGGATAGAAACACCCGCAGACACTTTAGTCAGGGTCGTCCAAAGATCACCAGACCCAGACAAGACCACTTATTTTGCTCTATCTGCCTGTAGGAACAGGCGAAGCACAGCCGGGACATTGTCAGAGAGCTGTCACCGGCTACTGGGGTTAATGTTTCCAGGCAAATGGTATACAGGAGACTCCATGCAGTTGGCTTGTATGCATGGCGACCGATGAGGTGTGTCTAGTTGACCAAGGCACACCATAGGGAACAGTTGGCTTGGTGCACCGAACAGTTGGCTTGGTGTACCGAACAGTTGGCTTGGTGCACCCGACCCAGGAAAATGGAGTTAGGTAATGTTCTCGGATGAATCCCGGTTGAGCCTGGACTCTGATTCTCGACGGGTTCATCTGGAGAGAGCGTGGGACACGGACTAGCCCCGCTAACATCATTGAACATGACCGTTATAAGGGTGGCGGTGTGGTAGTGTGGGCGGGCAACATGGTTGGTTTCCGCATACCGCTACAAGTCTTCGATAGAGGGACTATATCTGGACAGCAGTATCGGGATAGTTTTCTGCGACATGTTCGTCTGTTTAGGGGTGCAGTAGATCCAGTTTCTTCTGCCACCATCCGGCTGCCATTGTGGATAGCCAAGGTAAGTAGAGTATAAGGTATGCTCGTTCACTGCCTTCCGGGCTCTGGCTGACGTCATCGATGCTCCCGCCATCTGGTGAGCATCGAAAGAAATGGCACAGACCCCCCGATAATAAGTGGCTCGACCGGGCCGTTTCTCCCGGTGCTCGCCAGATAGCGGGAGCATCGATAACGTCAGCCAGATGACTGGTAGATGACTACCTAGAACATGAGTACATTCGGCGTATGGATTAGCCAGCATGGTCCCCGGACCTAAACCCTGTCGAGCACGCACGGGACGCTCTTGGAAGAGGTGTTGCGGCACGAGTGCCATCGTCATTGGTTTAGGAATAGGATGCCATTCTTCAACCATTGTTGGATACCCTTGTTTTGAGCATGCCATCACCTTGTGTTGCGTGTGTTTCTGTTTGGGGGGAGGGGGATCACAGAGCTTACTAAACGTCGCCTACAGTTTACAAAACAAGACGGGAGCTTTGCTACAAGTTTTTGTGTCAGGAGTGTCTATGCACTTTTTATATTGTTCCAAATGCAGCGGTGCTACCACATTTGTGTTTAATTGATTGAATTGTGTTTACATGACCTAGAGAACAGCCTTAACAAGTTTGGTACTGATCGGATATGCGAATATTCTATAAATCCCTTTATTTACGGACACCAGTGTAGATGGGCCACATGGATATTGGCAAGATATAAGAAACGTTAAGGACATCCAAATGAACCGCCAAATCTAGTAGTAGAGAACGTCGTTTTTCAGTAGGCAATGCCCCGTGTCACAGAGCTAAAGTTACAAAAACGTGGTTCAAAACCAGCGGAACTGTTGTATTGGATTGGCTTGCACGTTCACCGAATCTTAATCCAATGGAGAACCTGTGGATAACTGATACGCATTGTTTATGCCAACGGATGTCAATATTCATCACTGGAAGAGATAAAGAGTGCCAAATTAGCTGGGTGGAAAGCAATTGACCATTCTTACATACAAAAACTTATCGAGTTAACGTCAAATCGCATTTTCGAGGTTATTTCCAAGAATGATGGATATACTAAATGTTGACGGCCAACAAACACATTAATTCTGTTTTGGTTTTAAGTTGGACTTATATTTTTATCACGCAGAAATTTCGAGTTTGCATACTTTTTGTTCAATATTAGTGTTTGATCTGTATGTTAATTTCTGTTAGTACAAGAACAACCATGAGATTGCTTAAAAAATATAATTTACTGTTGTAATAGTCAAAGTGGTCGTTATTTATAAGTATTTACAACAAAGATGTAATGATTTTATTAATTTATATAGCACTATACACACAAAAAAATGCATAAGAAACAAAGAAAAAGTTAAGTTGGACTTGTAAAACTTAAATGTTGTTTAAAATCGCATTGTTTTTATGTTTTTTGTAATATATTTACAGTTGTTTTCTTCTTGTGAAGGTTGTTGCGGTTACCTGATTTACATGTTAGATAAACATGTTAGAATGCTTAATATGGCAAATTCTCTTTTAACTGCCCTTTAAATGAACTATATCCCGTCCTAATGGCATATTTCCAAGGCAACCATTACAGTTAATCGCCTAATGTAATGGCCTACACTTACTAAAATTTACCTATTAAAGAGTTAAATTCAATAGATGTTGTAAATTCAGTGCTATCAAAGTAATGAGTTCAGTTGATTGCACATAGTAAATGCCTCGTCTTTGTTATTTACTATATTCGTTAACTTTCTAACACCTAGTTTAATCATTCTACAACCAATGTATATTCCGTAAACATTTAATATCCTACTTTCCAAAAATTGACGTCGAAATATTTTTATAATTTTCTTACTATTATTGCTAGTAGTAATAATTTTCGTTGTTGTTGTTGTTTATGTTGTGTTGATGATGTCCAATTGTTGCTGCTGCTATGATATTCAGTTCCATGAGTTATATATTATTCTTTTGTTTTTTTTTAAATTTATATTGCATTGTCTCAAAATTTTAAACGTTTTCAGGGCATTATATTTTTCCTCGACCTTTTTCAAGTAGAAGTTACATCTTGTAATTAAAAACTAGAACTTTTGAAAAATCTTGCAATTAATTTTTTATATATCCTCTAGTTTAAATAAAAACTGCAGAGTTTATCAAAACAAGCTGTTGCATCAAAAATACTGAGCTTTATTCAAGTTTTTTAAACACAGATATGCTTGAAAGCTAGCGATCTTTTACGTTGGAATTCATCAAATTCAAAATCGATTTGGGCAAAGCTGTTTTTGGAAGCAATTGATGCAAAAGTTTTGTCAAGAATAGCAAATTAAAAACAAACAGAAAAGCAATTCAAAAAAATCTCTAAGTGATTTAACTGTTAAGTATCTTTTAAAGCGCAAAGATAAAATCAATTTCGAAGATACCGATAGGCGATGTGATCACTTTCTGCGAGTGAAAACGAGCTTAAATAATATAAAAATAATAAACTCTTTGTTAGAAATAGTTCTTTGTGAAGAGAAATTTGTTTATGTTTAATTAAATAATTTCAATTCAAATATATAGCCTGAATGTAAATTTTAAAAGCGATAAATATATGTAAAAATATTTACTGAGTGTTAATAAAAAGTATTCACTTAACATATTTCTTCATCTTATGTTTTCAGATAAAATCGTGTAAAAAGTAATTTGATAGATCTAAGCATTTTAAATTAAAACGGCAAACAATGAAAATAGGTTTCAGTCAAAAATTTATCGACGATTATAGTCAAAATTTGTTTTCGTTTCCGATTCGTTTGTTATTGAAGTTATTTGCGCATGAATCAAATTCTCTAAATTATGGATCAATGCACACATCCCGCTCTCGCTCTCTCTCGCACTCTCTCTCTCCAGTTGATTGTCAATCAATAGATGAAAGAGAGGAACCCCCTAGAATCCTGTGTTAAGTTGAAAAGCCCCCCCCCCCCCCCCCCACCCTTTCTATCCTTTTTATCGATCGCGCAACTGGAACAACCTGCAGATCATTTTTTCCCATTTTAACGCTCGTTCTCCTGTATTAACGAAATAACTATATTTATGTGATACAGAAAGTCGTAGAATTATTCAAATATTTAATAAGGAAGAGATAAAAAAGAAGAAAATGATGTTTTGTACTTTTATTTGTTATGATTCTATTCTTGAGGATTTGCATGTTTGATGCCTGTTTTTATTCTTTATGGGAACAATTCGGTCGTTATGTTTTGTTATTGCGAACAATAATTTAAAGCTGGGTAAGCTTTTATTTACTATTCAAAATTTCAATTTAATCCAAATAATTAGAAGACAAATGCATAGATACTTAATTTATTTTTCCACTAAGTTAATAAAATGAATGTTTCATTGTAATTTCAAACTTTGTGCTTTCAAAAAACTGAATAAGTTGAATAGCGAGTAACTTACTGGAATTATTTAGCAATTTCCCAAAAAGTAAAGTCAAAAATGGATTTCCTGAGGAACATCTTCTTTCATGAACCTCTGTAGTCATAAAAAGTGAGCATTACTTACTAGGGCTTTATTGGTTATTCTAGGAGAGATCTTAACTAAAAATCCAATTCAATTTTTGACATTTAGTCTACCGAGTTTTTATAGCTTCTCCCTTTCCCTCTGCAATTCCTTCTTTTTCCTTCTTTTTTTGTTTTACGACTAGATCTTCTGTTTTCAGAAATGGCCGCAAGGGTCCGCAGCAAAACGTCTCATGCTTCTGCAAAAATATCAGAAACCAAAATTAAATTTCCTGAAAATGGTGGGGGTCGGGCCTTTGGGGAGCCAAAAGCAGAGCACCGCATCGACTGATAGATGTCGCCACTGTCGCCGATTCTCCCCGTACGAGGCGCCTTCCATTATCTCGCCCCTCCGCCTACGCACTTTTTCTTTTCACCATTTATCAAGGGCGTTCATCTTTCATCATCATCTGCACGTGATCTCCTCCACCAATTCCTATTCCGACAGGATCCACTCTACACTGAAGCATATCAACTGTTCGAAAAGGAACGGATATCCAAAGTGAAACTCCTCATCCGAAAAAATTCTTCAATTTAATAAAGTGATATGAAGTCACAGCATATGTTAAACCCTGTTCTCAACGTAGACGGATTCGTGTGTCAATTTCTTTAACGCGGCTCAGCGAAATATCATTCAGTGTTTACATGCGTGGGATATGAAATTCTATTTACTGATAAGCTCGGCTATGCCCTTCACTTTGAGTTAAGTACCCGCAGAAAAATTTTTATGAATAAAAATGCATTTAGAAAACCGCATAGAATTCTACTAAGTCTAAGAAGCATGCAGGAGAGACGATAAATCGACTTGATTACTAACACAAACATAAAACGCTATATTTATATAACTTTGAGATTAAAGAAGTCCTTATATATTCTTTTCTAAATTCCATGAAATGTTCACCTTTTAAATCTAGGGATATCATTTGAGGATCAATATATTTTGGAATCGAGGTCATATTCATAGTGTCCTCTTGACAACTGGAAATAAAAAGAAATAACTTGACGGCTTGAAGCTTAAAAAACTTTATTCGTTAAGATGTAGATTTTCGCTGAAATGATTCAAAAAGAGTAAAACACACACAAGCACGCACACATAAACACACACACACACACACGCTACTACCCAATACAATTCGTCTTAAGAAATCTCAAATTAAAATTTTCCATTTTTCTATATTATATTTTATACCGCTGTGATTATTGAAAATTGCTTTTGTAAAGCTTTTTGTATTAAATATCTTCCCAAGGATTTATTTGCTTGTAAACTCCAAGAAAACGAGCATTTCGTCGAAAAAGCGAGCGAAGTTGTTTAACAAACGGCGGAAATTGAACAGAAATCGATTTTCTGCTTTCATATACGGGTTCAACTTTCCCCTGCTATTATCGGCATGTTTGTACCCATCTTGAAGAAATAGTCTTACACAACACTTTTCAAATCTTTACCTTCCATCGATTTTGATCAGCCTAAAAACTAGATTATTTTATCATTTGAATGAATTTATTGCATCTTTCAAATAAAAATATCGATGAGAACCACAACATGTCCTCGCCATATTCGGTTGAGTTTTTGCGATCTAAGAAAGTTTTAGAAATAGTGTTAGTCCGACGGAATTTCTAAATAAGCAAGTCATCATAAAATAACTTTAGTGAGTTCGAATGCAGTTCGGATTATGAAAAAATGAAAACGATACTCATCCGTACAAATCTTTCCTTAAGATATTCTACAATTGAAATATCTTCGGTTTTGAAACATTTTTTCAGTATATAAAACAAGAAAGCGTTTACTTTGATTAAATTAGTATTATAAGATTTTAATAATTGGAAAATGGTCTTTGGAGGATTTTTTCACGCCATTACCTCCGATATTGATGAATAAATAGAGAAAAATAGTAAAAAAAAATTCCGCGGCCTGGACTCGAACCAGGGACCTTCGGGTTACCGTCCTGATGCTCTAACCACTAAGATTATAAGATTATAATATTTTTCTCTATTTATTCATTATAAGATTTATTAAACGCTATAATTGCGCGCACGAGTAAGTTAACATTATAGACTATCCATTTAACAAATGCTTCCAACAAAATATTACTGTGAATTTACAAAGAAAAAGGGTAACAAAATGGCTATATTTACCTCAAAAACTCTGCAACTAAAACAGAAAAAGCTATATGGGCATTTGAAACATTTGAACAACGGGAGTTTCGAATAGAGCAAGAGGGTATAAGAGCTTCTACGTCAAGGGCAAGAAAAACTTGAGTCTAAAGTATCTGGTGATGCTCCGCAGTGGTGAGGCAAGTCAAGAAGAGTTTAGATAAAGTCCCGGTATATCACCTATAAGTCCTGTTTTTCGTATTTTTCGTAGAATGGCTAGTCCCTTTGCTCTGTGATGTATTGATTGAGTTATTATTTAAAATTTATAAAGTCTACTCCAGTGTATAATATTTTTTCTATTATTATTATTATTATTATTATTATTATTATTATTATTATTTATATTATTTTTATGACATCACATTCTGAACTGATTCTTAGAAGTTTATTCTGTCAGATTTTGATAAAGTATTGGGTTGTTGCCAATGAAAAGGATTTTTATATTGGCTGGGGCAAGAGCACAACTGCTGATTATACAATTTTTGGTACGGCAACATAGAGGTGATGCAATGACAGTAATCGTGTGAAGAGTACAACGAAGAGGAAATACTGTGAACAAAGTTAATCATGGAACCAAGTTAATAAAAAAACAATATTTCTCTGAGTATAATTGGGGAAATTCTGCGATGTCTGCAGCCGAAAGGAATAATAAAACACTTGGTAGAGGAAATATTTCGTTCGACCTGGTAAAATTTAAATCCGGAAATATGAGCCTGCAAAAAGAACCCCATCACCCCATCCATGGTTTTTAACGAGTTAAGGATACGATTGAAGCAGATCCACGACAGACAGTACGAGAGATCGCCCAGAAGTTAAAGAAATGCTGAATATGCAGAAAACAGGAATTTTATCCTCATAATTCATCACGGCTTTGCATGGCTACTACCACCACTTTTGATGTACAGCCGGTACGAAAAGGACATATTAAGGCTAGATATCGTCCAGCATCAATGGTGAAGTGCGTTGAAATGCTGCTACAATCTTTCAATTCTTACCAGTTGAAAATCGCAAATCTATCTAAAACCCAAAAGACAGGCTCGCAACTCAAAACGTTCTTATCCCGCAACTGGAAAACCAAACACACATGAGATCATTTTCCAACTAGATGGAGTACTGGTATATTCAGCTATTTACCGGCAGATGAGGATAAATAAGGAAGATAAGCTGGGCAAGGAAGAGCCACACGAATTCACGATTGAAAGTATGCTCTTCTCTCCTCCAAAAAAGCAAGGAGTAAATACTATTGACAGAAACTGGATTGTACTAACGCATTCACTACTGTACGATAACTGTACACATGCTCCTCAAGTGCTGGGAATAAGTGACGTTCTAGGAAGAATTTCGTATGCATCTCTCAACGCAAAGAAGGTTATGCTTACTTCATGTTGGTCCTTTGCCGGTATCATTTACTATTGTTTCCTCCAATCATTACAAAAGATCTGTACTGTTCAGATAAGTAGCCAATGCACGAAGAACTGTGCATTAAAGAGCCAACCGTGTTAATAGATGTGGTGTTATGTTGCTTTCAGATCATGCCTCATTGATGATCATGAAACAAAACCAACGAAGCGGTGCCATTGATCCTCTTTTATTCTTCTGATAAAAATATATAATTTTAGAATTCACGTAGTTTTAAATATAAATGATACAAGAATTGTCAAAAGTTGTCAAAATGGCTGCGGTACAAAACTAAAAGTCTTTGAAGTTGTTTTACCGTAATGACATTCAGAATAATGCAATTTCTTAGAGAAAAAAAAAGAGCAACCGAAAGATTGTTGCAAATTAAATCATTAAATGCAGGTAAGGAAAAGAAGGAAAAAAAACTGTGTTTGCCTTCAGGCAGAGCGAAAAGTCTAAGGAGTGAAGGTGTTCCACATTGCTCAAAGGAAATTCCCCGAAAGTCTTTTTTGCAATCTAAGTTTGGAACTTAAGCGTAAGTTAAAAACACTCAGCCATTAAAAAATAAAAGGAAAGAACGAAATTTTTTGTTTTGAGCTCCAAATTAATAACGCTTGAAAGGAAAGAGTTTTTGTTTTTTTTTTCTTTTTTTTTTGTTACTCCTTAATTATTAAATGACGAGGTGGAAACTGAATTGCTTACGGACTTAAGGCGGCAATAATTAAGGTTGTTTTTTGTCAAAGGGAGAAAAACAATGTTTTGTGGTTTAACATTTTCCTCCTCCGGACTAAAAAAAAAACTTAAAAAGGCCTAAAATGCTTTATTTAATAAAAATGTTAAATATAGGGATTGCGAATATTGATAAATTGCAACAGCTGGGAACACTAAATTTATCTAGAAATTGCAGTGAATGAGTAAAAGCCATCGAAACCTCGTTTAAGAAAGAGTTTTGTCAATATTTATCATACTATTTTTCGCCGTTTATTTATTTATTTTTTTTTCTTTTTGGGTTACTTTGCGGTTTTCTACTTAATCAATTACCAACTTAGTAATACTGTGCATTGATATGCTCCAGCACTGTAATAAGCAAAGGAATTATATCTAGTGTATGCTGTTATAGCTATATTTATATATTTATTTTCCTTACAAAGATCCTTAATGCTAAACAGGTTATTATAGTCTGAGGATCGGAACTTGAGTCCCCATTTCAACCTGTTTCTGCGCACGAAGTCCGGCTATCATCGATTATGTCTTTAAGGTGTAGTTGTTAAAACAACCATGCTTTTTCCCATGCTTGGCATTCATCTATGACTCTCTAAGCGATCACTTATTCTAGTTTTCTGAATATTCAGTAAAATAGTCCGAGCTCAAGATCCGATCTGCAGATTATAAATTAAAATATATTACAATCCAGAGCAGATCCAGAATTGTCTCCCAACAGACAGGATCTCAATACAGGTTGCTGGTAAAGAACAAACAAGCAAACATCCATAACCCAGTGATTTGAGCCTGCAACTCGCTAGTTTCGAGAGCGACAAGAACCTTCGCCTTAAGAGCTCTTGGCCAGGAAGCAATGGTGGAAATGGTCAATCGTTATACGGTCCTCTGATTAGATTGAATATTAAAAAAAAATTTAATATTAAATTTTATAATATCAGATCATATATAAGTCATTCCAGATTTTTTGAAATCTGTTCTGCCAAATTAAAATACCAAAACAGTTAAATTACCTGTAAAGGAACCATATCTCACTATTCAAAAAATTCAATAGAAATCTCAAGATTTTTTTTGTAAAACATTTATTCAAGCAGATAAATGTTAGGAAAACAAATTTCTGGTTCACTGAACTTTCCGAGTTGTTAAATGTTTCTTATTTGTACCTTTATTTTTATTGTAAGTGCTGAATTTATTATTTCTTGTACTTTTCATCTTCTTTCTCCATGTTTTGACTTTAGTACTATTGCGCAATGTCTGCAGCAACATTTTTCAACCTTTTGACCATGACTTATCATTCTGTTTTTCCCAAGTAAAAAAAATTGCGAACGAAATGGACAAGACTGACAAAGAAAAAAAATAAAACGAATCTCTTTTCCTTTGGCTCTGGGCGTGATTCCGTTGCAAAACTTTCAATCAATAGTTTAAAGAGATTGAAAGATTGATTCTATGGCGGAAGAAAATGAAAAAAAATATATAGATGGTCACGTAAAATATCGATCGAGAACCTTCTCCACGACGTGAGAGGCACTTGTGTCTCTGTCGGTGAGCCTGTCCATCAAATTATGTATGAAAAATGTCACTCAACCGACCCGTTTGAAGGTAGAAAGAGGAGAATAGGAGTTTCATCTCGATTGCCTCCGAAATTCGCACGTAAAACCATCTCTGTGGAAACGTTCATAATTTACCGAGAGATAAATTTCATAAGCCACCGAATGATGTGCAGCAACACCAATATCTAGAAGTTGCCTTCAATAGATAGCCTCTCAGATAATGGCATTGCTCTAGTGTACTCCAAAATTACTTGAAATTTTATTCTCTTGAGTGACTAAATTGGGGGAAAAAATTGTTATGCGAATTTGAGCTCTTATATAAATGCTATGCGATTAAATAAATTAGTTATAAATAAATTAAGAATAATTACAGATTAAGGGGAAATGCCTATTTGTACTCCTTAAAAATAGATTTTATAGCACGCTCTCTAATGTAATAATGTTGTATTTAAATACTTCCAATTTAATTTTGGCGTATCTTGACAGGCTTTAACGATCTGGGATTAACTGTAACGTGGAAAGCAGTGTTGATAAGTTGATAATTACCGTAAAATCTTGAATACACGCCCGGGCGTCTATTTGTTTCAATGGTCCGGACCCCCCCTCCCCCCGGCGATTGATCGAGACCCGGCGTTTATTTGAGACCCGGCGTTAAGGGCTATTCCCAATAACAGGGTGTTTAATAGGGTGTCCCTAAACGATTGCGTAAAATTTCCTGACTTTGCCCGGTTGATCATGTAATTTTCCCTGACCAATTTTTCGTTCCAATTTCGTATTTTTTTGCTGATTTTGTAAAATTCCCTGACTTTTCCCGGTGGCTAGTCACCCTGCAATAATTCGACAAAGTTTTGAGTTGCAATTTAATAAAAAAGATTTTTTTAGTAAAACTAAAATTAATAATTAGATAATATGATCGTCTCGTTCGGAATCACTGGAGATAACTGCCTTATTATTATAAAGTTCTTCATCATCGATCTCTTGCAAGGTAATGGTTTCTGAATCCCGCATAGAATCGCGCAATTTCAGCACTATATCTCTGACGGCATGGCATGGCCGATGAACCTGAAAGAGAGGAATACCCGGCGTTTATTTGAGACCCAGCGTTTAATCTATTTTCACACCCCACCCGGCTTTTATTTGAGACCGACGTGTATTTGAATACCCGGCGTGTATTCAAGATTTTACGGTATCATCGTTTAGAAAGGCGAATAACTCTAACATGAAACTCAATATTTTTATTTTGTGTGTCGTACTTTATATTCTTAAGTACTGAAACGGTCCACTCCCAATTTTTAAGCCTTTTCTGTTAAAAACTCTATTAGTATGTCATAGATTTAATTTTACATGGTTATTGATGGACAGATTCCAAAGATAGATAAGGCAAGCATAATTAGTGTTTTCATGTATGAATGTATCCTTGGAAACTTAAAAAAGACAAAAAATGCATCTCAAAAAAGAAATCAATAGGCCTCAATGAAATCGGTCAGAATTTCTTTAGAAAACGTAAACCATAAGAAATACAAGCTGATGTAATGAGGAAGACAAAATGCAAACTGAAGAACAATAGCTTGGTTAATGGGAAAAATGATAACGTTGCAAAACTACACGGAGAGAAATGAATTGTTGTGACAATCTTATCTATGGTCACTATAACAATATTTTATGGTTACTCCTGTCCCATCAATATTTATTGTTGTGTGTACAAAACTGTTTTAATGTGTTTTGATCAGAGAACAATTTTCTTTATTAATCTCATTCAATAAATATTGTTGTCAGAACAATACTCTTTTGGTACCACAGTAATACAGCACTGCTAGAGCAACGATTTTCCCATGCATGGATAATGGATATTGATGACACATCAACATTTTTCTGCTCCTACAGCAATAGAGCTATGGACCCTTTTACAGTTTATATTTTCATGACATCCTATTAAAATTAGTGTATATCTTCTGTTTTTTGAAAACACAAAAAAAAGAAATCTATATATATAAAACCAATAGTCTGTATGTTTGTGTCTGTGTAGCTTCAGGCGATCCTATTGGCTAACAACAACTTATAAAATTAAAGAAATCATGACCATTTCAAAATTCCTTTTGAAATTAAAATAAATTATGTTTGATGTTAGAATGTAACAAAATTTTTGAAAAGTACTGCTTTTTTTTTGTATAACCATAGCGTTTCGATTGTTACGACAGTTTTATTGTTAAACTCAGGATGAGCAGAAGAATTTTAATTGTTGGAATATTTTTATTTGTATTATAAACTTTGGATAGCAAAGAGATTGTTTCTACTTTAAAATGTAATATCCTTTCATTGAAAACATGATTTTTACATTTGAAAAGTAAAATCATGTATCTGAAATTGTTGTGACAACCTTATCTATGGTCACTGTAACAATATTTTATTGTTACTCCTGTCCCATCAATATTTATTGTTGTGTGGACAAAACTGTTTTGATAGTGTGTTTTGATCAGAGATCAATTCTCTTTTTTAATCTCATTCAGTAAATATTGTTGTCAGAACAATACTCTCTTGTTACCACACTAATACAGCACTGCTAAAGCAACGATTTTTCCATGCATGGATAATGGATATTGATGACACATCAACATTTTTCTGCACCTACAGCAGTAGAGCTGTGGGTTCTTTTACAATTTTTATTTTCATGATAATACTGGATATTGATAACGCATCAATATTTTCTGCTCCTATGGCAATAGAGCTATGGGCTCTTTTACAGTTTATATTTTCATGACATCCTATTAAAATTAGTGTACATGTTCTGTTTTTTGAAAACACAAAAAAAGAAATAAAAAAATTATATATACCGGATATGTTAGAAGTATCAAGTTCATTTCATGAATTAATAGTTGTAACATACATGAATAATTCTAGTTCTTTTTTTGTACACTCCATGGTTTCAAAAAAAGGCTGTTAGAGCCAGAGCTGCAGCATACGCCCTTCAGATGGTCAGTTATCAAGGCGCACAGGCGCCCATGCCTTAAGAAACAAGCAGCCGAAAAGAAGAAACTTAAAATCCATTATTTTTCTATTGAGAGGTATGCAACTACCTCTACATACCTCTTTTCGGGAAGGCACAGCATTCTACTTGCACCCCACTGAAATTGATTAACATTAAAAATAACCAGTAAGGAATACAAAATGTTGTTCTTCGGAGTCGATTAGTGGAAAATTTTCTTATGAAATTCATTAACTATTTATGAGACTATCCGAATAAACCATGAATCATGCAGCTAAAATTAACTAAAGAGGATAAAAACGGAAATTCTCGAGCGCTTTTCGCTACATCTAGTGACTGAAATTTATAACTGTGGTCGACTAGTAAATGTGAAATCAGTTTTATGGAAAGAATTATAATAATTTTCATACACCTTCAACAATCCCACCTTCATTGTTTCCAACAAACGAAAAACACTGATTGTTAATATCCAAGATGGAGAAAATGAAAGTTGGATTGTTGCTAGCACCCCGATGGTTATACCAACACCTCCTAGAAAAAAAAGCCAAACTGAAACGTCATACATTGTTACATCTTCATATTTCGACCATTGTTAACCGCATTTCTACCAATGATAAGCTTTAAATTTGGTCGACTTATGATGATGTAACAATGTATGACTTTTCAGTTGCGAGGCTTTCTTTCTAGGAGGTGTTGGTTATACTCTATCCAACGAAAGAAAAACTGGGCGTGTCCAGTTAAATTTCCGATTTCCATTGTTAGCGATTGTTAATTTTACTTAGCAACAATGTTTAACAATTGAAATCGGAAATTTAATTAGATATGCCCAGTTTTTCTTTCGTTGGACAGAGTATAGGTGACTTTTCCGCTTCCAGACCTTGTTATCTCGTTGGCCTCGTCGACAGAGCGAGTGACGTAATTTCTCGACCAATCAACAAGCAGATTATGATCAGCAACTTCAGATATTGCTGCATGGGCATCCATATATTGATGACAGAACAATATATGAAATAGTCTTCTTCCGTTATTGGTGCTGCATCAATAATTAGTTGACGCTACATAAAAAAACTACATATTAATAGTGAATTGTAATGGTGACAATTGATAGTGTAGTAAGATAAAAGTTTATTCAAGATGCATCAAATTGTATTTTTGTTTCAACAAACAAGCACTCATCAACTCCCTTATTGTTGCTACATCTAAAGCATTTCTCTCCGTGAAGCGAAAAATTACGGATGCTTGCTCTCTTGCAACACTGTCTTTATTGTAATCCAAAATTACTTCAGATAGCGGAGGTCTCGAATGAATGTCTCGATTCATCGGTTCCCAAAATGTTAGTTATCCCAAAAAGAGGGCCATAATAATGCCATTTGTAACGTGTATAATACCTGGCCGGGAGCAGATATGCGCAGTGGAATAAAGCTACACGCAACAGTGAACGGTTTAAAGATTCGCTGTGGCTACAGTCACGGAACCGTGTACGATTTTTCAGTCCCGGAATGACGTCACTTCCTGCTACGTGAGGGAAGAGCGGTGCACGGCAGCCACGGGATCGTGATCGAGATTTGTTTTACGGATCTGCGGCCGTGAAAGGCATAGGGGGTCATTCAAGTTTTTAGCTACAATAGAGAAATTCATTCGTTGTTTAGCTGTAATAAAATTTGTGATCGTGCAAAGGAAATGCAGAAATAATTTCGCTTCCCTCATCGTTTATAAGCCATTTTCCGGTCATTTTAATTCCTTATTTCTCTATTTAGCAATAGGGAAGCGAAGTTCGTCGTTCATGTGTCGTTTTCGTCCTCTTTTTGTGGCCCCTTCAATTGTTCTAGAGTCGCATGTCCACAATTGAACGAAATTTTGCTTAGAATATCCTTAACAAAGCTTTATAATTCATTATATGATGAAAATTCATGTTTAAAATCCATCGCACATGCGACTTGAACATTCGACGCGACCGCCGTGCACCGCTCTTCCCTTCACGTAGCAGGAAGTGCCGTCATTCCGGGACTGAAAACTCGTACACGGTTCCGTGACTGTAGCCACAGCGTTAAAGATTTGCTTTAGTTTATTGTAATAAAATGACAAATAATCAAAAATGAAATCAAAGGGATATAGAAGTTGCTAACGCTAATAGCTGTAGACTAAGCAATAATTCAAAATAAACAATTGAACAAATAGCAATAAATATTAATATAGGTACATTTCCTGCATTCATAACACTCAAATTATACACCTTGAATTCATTCACTTATATGGTAAGTCAAACAAATGAAATAACTACTCATCAGTATCGTTAATAATGCCACCAATAACAAGATTGCTTAAATCTGAATAAGAGCAAGTATAAATATCTTCAATTATACTCGAATTTATATGGTAAGTTAAACAAACAGTATAACTACTCATCAGTATCATTAACAATGCCGCAAATAACAAGAATGCTTAAATATGAATAAGAGTAAGTATAAATGTCTTCAATTATATTCAAATACAGGAACTCCTTCTAAAGAAACACTTGGTTTCACGAGCAGGCAAATCAGATGCATACGTAGCATTAAATAGTTGTCACAATAAAAAAATATAAAAGAGAGTCACTATTGCAACTGATAATGTCCGAGAGAGAGCTTTATAAGCTTTTACAATTAAATAAGTCACGAAACAGTAAATTGGGTTTAGTCCAAATTAAGTCCTACTTAAAAAGGGTATCGACAAATGGTTCACTCATTACAATAGGAGAATAAACACAATGAGTCATATGCACTGACAAATACATTAGTTTATCTTAAAAGCTTAACGATAATTTTCCGTCAACACTAAAAATCTTAGCACAGTTAAATGAAATCTTATAATCACACAAGAGAAAGTTACGATTAACTGATGCCTAATTAACGTCAAAACTGGGCTAGGGTGAAACCCAGCTGGTGAACCATATACGCCGCCATGCTATAAGGCCACAAACCTCTCACGCATGACGCACTGCGTAATTCTCTAAAATATAGCTCTAGAAATGTCGCCTTAATTAAGCTGGCATTGCTGCCCACATTAAATTGTGCACTTACAAGGTAAGCTGACCACTCGGCGACGGACCTATGGAGCACTCTAGGCGTTCGGGACTCACAAGGCGGCGGAAGCACACGGCTGCTTCCATTTCCTCGATGCCACGCTGGCAAAATCACCGCCACGTTTTCTTCACTGCACGGCTCGCTCCCCGCTCTCGGAGCGTTTGACTTTAGTCGCCATTCCGTTGGCGGAGTCGGGGAATCTTTTCGCCTTCCCTCCAGCTTGGCTACACCGAAGAGCACCTTCACATGCCAACCGGTTTCTCTGCGGGGTTTCTCATGCGTCGATCCGAGCACCTTCTCTCCATCAGCTCCCTTCTCACTCTCTTTCTTTTCAATCTCGAGCTCCGCGCTCGAATCTCTTCCTTCGTCCTCATTGGTCGCCTGGTGTTGCCCATGCTGACGCGCTTGCTGACGTCGCTCCGCCGACTTTTTTGAAGGGAAAAACGATCGTGTCCGGAAATACCCGATCTCTCCGTCTTGCTCTCCGACGATCGGGGATTTCCGTGACACCATTATTGAAGAAAAGCGCGTCAGTGGATGACCACCTTAGTATGCCGTCGAGATAACTGGAATTTGAGAAGCGAATAAATCGCAATATACATGCAGAATTTTGAAGAATTTGTCTAAAAATATATTATCATTTCTTTATTTTCAGCTTTTATTTCTGGCATCGTACGCGTTGACTGAATTAAATGTCTCGAACACTAGTCTATATAACTATATGAAAATTTATTTACCTGTTCTCTCCTTTTTATCGCACTTTCCAATGAAGGTCATTAACCGAAAAATCCATATATGTGCATATATCATTTCTCTAAATGTAGTCGTGCAGATATTTCTGAAAGTCTAATGTAAAACTTAATTTTCCTCTCAAATATTTAAAATATAGAATGCCCATAAAATCCGTGTGCAATTTAAAATAGTTGTAGCTTTACAAATTTATGTGATATAAAGAATCTATGTAAAAAAATGGACTTCTTTGTCGTGATGGATTCTGAACAACAGCGGTAGATTTAGTTCAATCAGCCAAAGATTACCAACTACTTTATTGCTTTCTCTTTTAATGTAATATTTAAGTTAAATTTCTGAAAATAAATATTAAAGTGACCAATCTTGAAAAACGATGAAGAAACTGTTTTCACCATTCAAAAATGTTTTATCCTACTGATGATGAGAAATATTCTCGAAAACGTTTTATATAAATTTTATCCCAAATATTTGGATCACCCTCTTCAAAATTTCATCTGTATTTCAAAACCAACACTTCCTTCAAGATTATCGTTTTCCACTATCAACATTATCTTCACAAGCCTTCATCTACATCCTCAATAGACTAAATTTATTTCTACTATCAACAACATCTTCTGAAAATAAAATTCCTAAAAACTAAAAGGGGAAAAACTAGCTACATCAAGATTTCTAATCCCTTTTACAGGTTCTTTCTATCCCTCATACTTAAAAAATTACAACTATTTTATATTCCACAACGATTTTATGGACACGCTATACAGAGGGTTGTTAGGGATCTATGGTAACAAGTTACAGAGAACCAGAAAAAGTGGAAAAACTGTTCAAGAGGGCCTGGTGTCCATGCATCGCTGATATCGCCCTGCATCACATTTTCCACTGTAGGAGGCTGGAACGCAAAACATTTCGTAACCACTCCTATTGGCACGCTTTCCAAAGACTCTCCACCGTTCGCGGTCGTCTCCTTCCGAGGACCCGTTTAAGTAGGCCAAACCCACAAAATCCATAGACGATCCATCTGGCAACTTGACGGGCACGTCGCTGAATGGAATGGAGCGGATTCCGGTATCTTCTTTCATGCGTTCCAGGAATAGGCAAGTTGTGACGCGGCGGTATGACTCGACCCCTTGTCTTGGTCAGCCATGCATTGTTTAGGTCTGTACGGGGATGTCTCGGGTAAATATAGAGGTTAGAACATTAGTCTGATAGTACTTGGCGTTGACTTTGGCCTTTCACTCAACTCTGTGTAAAATTAAATTGCCATTGTAGCTGTATCTTGCCACGATCATGAAACCTTTTGAAAATGTTTCCTTGCATTCAAGGTATTGTTTTCTGAACCGTAGAACCCCTTGGAGGCAAAAAAAATTGCTCGGCTCTTGTTGCAATAGAGTAAATAAACCAGGGGCGTGCGGTAGATTTTCTCACTATCATGCAAGTCTATGCAGATGCCGTCCCTTACGGTGCATCATAACATGGCCTTGAAATAAACACACGCCTAGTGTGGCCATGCATTTCACACTTTTCATCCACTAGGTATCGTTCATACAATTTATGGCAGTTAGTTCGTCGCTCTTGAACATGGCGCGGCAACAACTTATGAACGTGGCTCTTGTATCGCTTCTCCACTTGTAAATCACGATTGATATGTGTTTACCGTTACACAAATGTAATGGCCTTCTGTGCAATGGCCCGTTGTGTTTGGCCCGGTTACGATTGCCCGAACTTTCCAGACGACGTCAGGAGTACGGCTAGTGAATGGTCTCGGATTGGCCTGCTTTTTACCATGGCGCCGCTTCTCGTTTTGCCAAAGTTATTGTCACGAGATGGATCGCGAAAGCGCGGAGCAGCGTGCGTCGATTCAAAACAATCGTTGGCGCCATCTAGGGACGGCAAAACAATAGAAATTAAGAAGACAAGTCACAAAATAAAGACAGCAGGATGAAGCGTCGTAATAATGTTAACGAGGAGGTAGAAGGACGTGGGAGAGAAAGGGAGAGAAGCGAGTGAGCTTTCCAAGGAGGCGAGACGCATGAAGGTTTTCTCGCCGTTGACTCAGGCGAGCGAAAGTTTAGACTCCTCGTCCCCTAATTATCACGGAAGATATCGGGCAGGTTCTGAATTTAATCTTAAAACTTCTGTACGAAATACACAAAAAATTTACCTGACTTTTAGAACTTATTTTTTTATAAACTCACACTGAAACAAATCCTGAGCGAAACATTGAAGCGGGTGGTTGAGTTTACGTGCTACAATAACTAGACTCAAAATGACTTTATGCTAAGGAGTAAGATTGGTGTTTCGCAACTTACGAATGAACAGTGTTCTCCTAAACTAGCACAATACATGCCATGCGACCTAAGCGAAATTAACACTTATATTGTGCCATTATTTTTCAGCAATGGCTCTACCACAGTGAATGCAACGAGAGGTGCGTGTGTCGCACGAACGAAACGGAGGAAGGAAGCCTGTACATTAACCTTGGAGTTATCAACTGTTCGATTAAAACTGCGTTCTTCAAGCCGCAACGACGAAAGTGCAATTATCGAGCCATAGATAATTTATTCATCATATGTGTGGATGGAATCCTGCAGCGGAGTTATCGAACTGGCAGCCGAGGACCTTCTCCTTTCGAGTAACCGTCAAGCTTCATACCTCGTTAAGGTGTTACCCTTGGGATTGGTTTATCTATAAGGACGGCCGCCATTACTATTGGAAGAAGTAGATACTACAAAATGCTTAAGGCAACAATGAGCAACCTGCCGCCAGGTAATGGTTTGGGCCATACGAGCGTATCTCCATGAGGGCTTAGGAACTACAATTTATCAGTAAGGTAGGCCTTTATCTTTTGCTGTCCCTTCGCTTCCTCATGCTCGCTAGCACCACCGTTCTGTTTTTCCCCCTGTAATTATTACACCGCAGAATACTTTTTTACGTGACAGTTATTTAGTACATGTACACTTGATATTTCTTTCTTGGAAACTACGGAGCCTCGCTTCTTGCATCCTTTCATAGCTACGGATCCTGAAATACTAATTATTTTACTACCTGCCCTAACAATATTCCACGTGATAGCTCTCGTGAAATGAATGCATGCGCCACATGAAAATATGCTAATTGTTATCATAGATCCCTAACAACCCTTTGGATTCTGGATCTTTTAATTTTAATGATAAATACAATCATAAAAATTCAATTAGCAATTTCAATTATTTTTATTTACCTTTCTAAAGCATAAGATAAGAATCGCAAGGCTTATTTTGATTATCATAGTAGAGTGTTATTGCTAAATTTACAATTAACAGAGCTTGGGGCATTAACAAGACAAGCCGCTTAAAGTTTTTAGATATAACCATTATTATATTTCAGATTTACACCAAATCAAAGATTGGGAGTAACAGAAATCACTGAATTGAGTTGGTATCTGTTCAAGAGTCAAGATATCGTTTTTTTTTTTCGTTTTCTTATGTTTTTGATTTTCGTACGAAAAATCGCAAACTATAAATAGTTTCAATAGACAGTTCCTACGAAAATTTAAAAAAATACGAAAAAGAAATACTTTAAGTGGCAATTTCGTATTTGCTCATGATTATTTTTTATTTTCGTCAAACAAGTTGCGCTGTGCGCTCGAAACCGATTTTTGATTTTTACAAAAACGAAAACTTTTTTCCGCTTGCAGCAGTAGGCCCTGTTCAAAATGGATTCTCCCAGTCAATTCGAAAGTTAGTTACATCATTTTAGAATAGATATTTTATCAACATTTTGCTTAAGCTATTTCAGTAGCAATTCCTGTTTATTTAGTAGGGTTATTGTGATGTCGAAATGCATTGTACTTCGCCAAAGCTGTTCAAGTTGTTCTTCGACGGAGCAAAATTACTTCGAACAAGAGTTCGGCATCCATTATAAATCTGTTCAAAACACGATACGAGCTGATGCGCAGACAAATGGGTACTCGTTTCATCATACGAAAATTCCACACGGAATTCCCTACGAATATCTTGATATAATTCCGTTACGAAAGTGAATAAACGATAACGAAAAAATCTGTGTTAAACGAAAAAAGTTAAAGGTCATATTTATTTTTCGTTTTCGTATTTTTTTGATTTTCGTACGAAAAATCGCAAACTGTCTAATATATGAATACGCAAACTTTTTGGAGTAATAATTTGTGGATGGATGGTGGGTAAACTCAACTAAACAAGTAGTTTATTTTTCTAAACGAGATCAAACTAGTTTTAGTAATTTTTTTATTTTACTAAATTTTTTTTTTTTTTTATCGAAAAATAAATACCGGGTTTTTATAATTGAAGTTCCCGTACTCTGAGCAGTTTTTCTTAAAAACGGCCTATCCGAATTGGTTACATTTTCAGGATATCTTAACGAGAGTATGGGAGAGTGTAAAAATATGACATACAATGGATAGAAGTCATTTCAAAAGATGTTCGATATGCTTGCCACCATTTGAAATCTTAATATAGCGTTTGCAATGTGTTTAAATAGCGATAAGAACTAATTTGCGTATTTTTTTGAGTATTTTGATTGAAACAGCGCCACCTACCGAGAAATAGTGAACTATTTTTTTATTGCACATTTCACTCTCTCATACTCTCGTTAAGATATCCTAAAATCTGAACAAATTCGGATAGGCCGTTTTTGGAAAAACTGCTCAGAGTACGAGAACTTTAATTATAAACACCCTGTACATTATTAAAAGTATAGCAATTATTTTTTATAATAATTTTATTATATTATTATTAATAATAACTTTTGCGGATCTTGCAATGTGGTTGCATAATTTGACCTTTTTCATCTTGCATCCAATGTGGTGATAAATATACCCAGGGGTAGAAACTCAGTGGCGCCACAATTCCTTTGTTCACCAGGGCGGCGCTGCGAACCAATCCCATCTTGAATAGCAGAAGACTGTATTTTTTTAGTATACAACTGAAGCTATTTTTCAGTAAAAGTTGCGTTTAAAAGTTTATTATTCCAATTTATAAAATATGTCAGTTTCTGTAAGGTGTGGAAAATTAGTTTGCCATTAAAAAAAAAGAGATGTCAACATACATTTAATTCAATTCTTATTAGCAATCGAGTGAAAACTTGCAAAAGGTTATAAGCTTCATATTGGAATAATTTATAGGAACAAATTTTAAAAAAAGTTTTTAGACTACATTACAAACCCCTAAATTAAATTAATACAGAAGAATCACAAAATACGAATTTTTCAATCAGATATTTTATATTTTCGTTTTACATATTTTAAGTTATCATTTGTTTTCATTTTTACAAAGTGAGCTAATCTCATCTTTATTTATATTATATTTACATATTGTATGGGTATATTTGTCCAAAGTAGAAAAGAAGACGATTGATAAGAAGACTGGAATTTGTTTTATTTTTGTCTAGTTTTTACAGAAAATTTGAGAAGTTGTGCAGTAGAATAGCTATCAGAGCTTACCGTTGTTTCGGTTATGGAGATTAAAAGAGATAATTACAGTTTGTAGAGATTAGTATCTGCGCTGCTAATAGCTCTCTAGAACTGGACCTGGACTGCACCCTCCGCCATTTTGAAAGACACGAGAAGTTTGAAGTTGCACCCCCCTGCAGTACGTAGATGTTTGTATGATGGAATTTTGCACAAAAATGGCGGATCATTGGGAGTGTCCATACTTTCCCTTTCCAGTACTTTGTATTGAATCAGGTCTTATACCATTAATATCTTATTTAGATGATCTCTATATTCCACTATACGTGTATGCTCGATCCAGAGAAAAAGTTTTTGAGAAAGACATTTCATTTGCTTAGAGATCTTTTTATTAACCTTTTATCACATTTGTTTTACCCATTTATGAAGTGTGATAGGAATGCATTATAAGCCACGGCAAACCACGAAATTTTACCGACAGAGGGAGCGCAATCGGCCTAGCGCCACGGATGGTAAAAAGGCCTCATTCTAATTACAAGCCGCTCTGATGGCGATATTTTGTATATTGGCTTTACTTACTTACTTTTCAAACCCATTTATTTATCCATTAGGGTCGCGGGGGCAGCAGCCCTATGGGGGATCTCCAGCGCTCGCGATCTTTTGTCATCAGGCGCATGTCTTCAATTAAAAGTTTTATATTAAAATTTTTTTATAGTGTCCTGCTATTAAAAGTTTGAATATTTTCATGAAGGTATTTTCTGTAGAGTTGGTGAAAATATGATCTATTAAGGATGTATATACAGGGTGTTCATAAAATGAGGGATAATAAGTACCTAGCATGATTGTTCACATCAAATTAAATAAAAAGTTCCTCTTGCAAAATGTCGAAATCTCAAGTTTTTTTTCTCAAAAATTGCTAGCACCAAGCTAAAAAAGCACTTCATGGCGTCATTATGGCGTCATCAAGCGTTATTCCATTTCATCGACAGGTAGTGACAGTGAAGATGAACTCCTCCTCATTACAATCAAACCAACGTTTTCATTTCTTTCTGAAACGTAATTTTATTGGTGTTTATACCCTTAAACGACATTTTGCATGAGGAACTTTTTATTAATTTGATGTGAAGAACCATGCTAAGTACTTATTATCCCTCATTTTATGAATACCCTGTATATAGAGGATGTATAGAGATTTTTTCTGTGGATAAAATCAATATAGAAGAAGAAAAGCCAACCTCTTGTCTACACCAATTTATTTAGCCGTATTCATGTTCCGCTGAATGACGGTTACAAGGTAACCGAATTGCCTATAGGGCTAAATAAATTGTTGTGGACACGAAATTGGTTTTTCATCTTCTATGTTAAGGATGTCTCCTAACTACTCAAGCTCATTTGCTATTTCTGTTCGAGTGTCAAACACTTTTAAAACAATTTTATTTGTGACTGTATATTTCAAATTAAGTTTGAATAATTAAGTTAGATATAGTTCTGACCCTTACTGTAATTTCGCATCAGTTGAAATTTAGTCGACTTTTCAGTTCGTAGGAATTAAGGAAAATTCAATTTCTTCAAAACTGAGCTCTTTCCTGAGGGGAAAAAATTCAATTTCACTCGATATGCATGGAGTTGACCACAATTACAGATGACGATGTTCTTATAACGGAGTCCAATTATATTGCGAAATGGAATTTTAACCTTTTCCCTTCCTATCCCTCCTTCAAACCACACAGAAGGCCCGCACAAAGGACCCCAACAGACAGGTGTGGAGCCACTATATCGCCACACCATTACCACAAACAATAGAAGGGCGAAGGTCAATTCATCCGAATGTTTTTCCCCATTAACAACTGCTAAGCATTCAAAATAAAGTTTGAACCTTCACCACAGCAAGAGCAATTACGTATTACGTGTCCAAAATAATGAGCTGCAATAATGAAGTGCTTGAAGGCAACAGTGGATTTAACTTGCGATAATAGTTATTCGGATTTTGTCTCTTTTATTGAATTCTCTCAAAAAAATAGGATAGTTTTCTTAAATATGACAAGAGAAGAATGGAAGGATAATGAACATGGACTTGTTTTAATGAAGATGTTTACATAGGAATTTTACGTACTTCCTACTTGAACAATGCTGTTCTAACAATATAAGACCCTTATGAATCAAATAAAACTATAAGGTTAATATATCTCGCTACCTCCACTCATTCTTAAGCTAACTCATTTTTTTTAATAATTTTAGGACGCACCTTATAACTACTTACGAAAATTTCTTATGAAATGGCTTTCTAAATTCGTAGAGATTGCTATACTCTACTGTCTCTCGTCACTGCCGATCGATATCACTTGCTATATGTTTTCATGTCAGCCAGAGGGGCGGGGGATTCCGATTTTAAAGACGTTTTAATCAGTCATGGTCAGGAAGAGTCTATCGAATAGCAAAATCAGAATTTGAAACTGTTAAATTCTCGAGAAATTGTAGAACATATAAATAGACAAATGTACAAACAGAGCGAAATGAATATATGTATTCTATGTCATATAGCCTACAGCTCGAATTACAGCATAACTCTTAGCCCTAGATAATAAGAAATTAATTTTCCCTCCCCAAGTTATAAGAAAGTAGCGGAGTCCTATGTTCAAGGAAATTGGCCTCTTTAATGCAAGGGGTAATCGTAGTAATGTAATTGCAGCCGGAGTACTCTTTATCAGATTTCACCCTTGGAAGTCAAATTTAACAGTGGAAGTCAACCACTGAAATTCTCTCCCGTAGTGTATCTTGAGCGTACGGTTTCTTTTTTCCAAGTTCAGTTGTTAATATCGTAATGGAAATGTAAGTCCAACGAACGAAAAAAAAACTTGTAGAAATATGAACATATGTAACCAATTGGACTGTCCGTCTCACAAGAAGTACCAATGCTTTTTACGGAAAAGATACAAAACAACGAAGAAGAGAAAATGGTTTGCTTTAGGCATCATTGCCTTATCTAGCCATCGTTCTCCACGCTAGTCCCATCAGCGTAGCAAGTCGAATATATACAGTATGTGAGAAAATTACGTGACAAAACTGTACCAACTATAAGCTCCATTTTTGTAGAATAAAGCCAATTCCCAATATTCCAAAGTTTCCCCTTTTACATCTTATTTCTACCAAAAATCAATCATTTGTGTACAGGGTGATTCTAAAATGGTGAATGAAAAGTACGCGTCGTATTCCTTCACAAAATGCTCTTCGTGCTGGGTAATTCCCAGGTAGCAGTGAATGCCTGCTCATTTCTTGGGATGATGACGAAACTTCTAGGGGTGTTTAGGGGTTTATTTTCTGAAAAGGTGACGATAGAAAATTTCGATGACATAAAGAAAGATTGAATTTTTTCGGAACGATGACGAAATATGGTAAAATTTCGCGAGGTTTTAACAAAATTCGCGAATTGTTTAAGGGTATAAGGATTGGGATTTCGACATTTTGCATGAAGAACTTCATTTTGACCCACAGAACAGCGCTAGGTACTTTTGATTCACCATTTTAGAATCGCCCTGTAGAAATTTACTTGATTTGGGGGGGAGGAGGGGGAGTACATTGCTGCTCTCCTCTTGACTACGCCCATGGCTAGTTTCCACCTGAATGACAAATCTATGAAATATTGAAATTTTAAGTCTCCAACTCTTCCGTCTCACAATCTACATAAGCTGCCGGTCATCTCGAGCCGTGATGGAAGGCTTGCCTTCGCATTTCTTTATAAATAACCAGGAATTAACGGGCGACTCACGCCACATAGGTGTGTCCACCAACGCAAACAACATCCCTCATGTTGGCGAATGCTGTGATGCTTTCAGGCGAATCTGCAGCATAAACAACTGGCGGCCGCCAAATCTATTTGGGTTATTCCTGACACGACAAATTTATAATTTAAATTATTCATAAGTCTTAAATTGGCAAGTGAAAACCGTAAGGGGGTGATTCAGTTTTGTTCATTCAATGATTACGAATGATATTGCTGCTTTCCCCTTCTAAAAACAGCGATAGGTTAATTAATAAACAATTTTCACCTTTAAAAAATAATTATTAAATTCTTTAAAGTTAAAGCTAAAAAAATTACATTTTTGTAGAATGCTCTTTAATAATCACGCACAACTTAATTAAAATTACAGGCTTTCAGGAATTTAATGAATTTGTTTTTTTTTTATCCCTGCAGGTGTCAAATCTACACATATATAAAAGCCGTTCAATAAATAACTACTCAAGCGGCACGGTATTGGAAAGGATATTTCCATGATGAATATGCAAATCAGGCAAGGTTTCTCCCTATATAAGGCAAACATTTGCACTGTCAGTTTTTTTTAAAGCCTCCGCAGTTGAGCAACGAGGCGTAATCCGGTTTCTTACTTGCAGAAGGGAATGGTCTCATTGCCATTCATCAGCGAATGGTACAGGTGTATGGTACTTATACCCTTAGCTTTGCTCAAGTTAAGGAATGGGCAAAGAAATTTCGTAAAGGACAAAAGTCTATTCAACGGTATGGACGTCCACGGGATGCAGCCACTCCAGAGAAGGTGAAAAGGATTGAAGACCTTGAGCTGGCAAACAGACGGAACTTCAAATTGCACTGAAATCTGGGTGCTGTGGACGCAGTTGTGCACGACATATTAACTTCAGAAAGTGTGTGGATAGTGGATACCACATATTCTCAACGAGCATTGGCTTGTTATTAGAGCATCAAAAAATGACTTTCTGGATCGCATTGTGTCGTGGATAAGTGTCTGAATAATGGAGCAAGTCCTTGCAACAATGAAATCTTTTCTATGTTGGTTATTTATTATACAACCCTTATATTTGATATTTGATTTTTGCCAGAAGTGTATTTTCAAGTAACCACGCAGCCTTGGTTACTTGGTCGAAGATTATATAAACACACCATCTATTTTGATTTAGATGACGGCCATTCCATTGGCCCTTATTATAGAAATTCGTCGCATGGTTCTCATAGACCTGTTTATTCTTTTTGCTTAGCCCTTTGAATCGGTGCATAACAGAAGATAATATTATACGGATATCCTGTTATATTATCTTTATTTCACAATCCGTAACTCAGCATGGAAGGCGTTTATTTGATACTACTTTAGGGAATGGTGATCAGTTCAGAAAGCTATTTCTCTGCCTAGAATTGCTGTCATTGAGAGATGCATAACTGTCATAATTATTCAAATAGATGTTCTTTGTATTGACATCTTTTCAAACAGAATTTTCCCAATCAATTTGTCAAATGCGTTTGTCTGTCTCTTTGTAAATATTTATTGATTAATGAAAAGCCTAATTAATAGAAAGCACTATCATAAATCAATAAACAGGAACAAATGATTGATCGGCATTATTTGATAATTGGAATGAAAGGGGCGAAATATTGGTTCCTCATTTGAATTGATTAAAAATGCCGACGGGCAAAAATAATTTCACGGTTTTTGAATTTGATATTGATCTTTCCATAACTTTTATCTTCAACTATAGCAGTTTATATCTGTTGTAAAGGATATTAAACACCTATTTTATTTTATACTTATTGAAAGACATACTCTAATCCCATTATTTCAGTAATTTATATTGTAATATTATATTCATAGCTCAAATTATATAATATTCATTATTATGCATCATATTAAATGCATTAATTAATGGAGTAGTATTATATAATGCTAATTAATTTGAATGATTTGAATGAAGTTTTACTCCTTATTAATAATTAAATAAAATAAATAAAATAATAAATGTTGATTCACCAATGTTGATCTTTGGATGATTGATGTTGAATAATGTTTAGTCTTGGAGAAATGGTAAAAGTAGGTAGATGTCTTGAAGAAGTTGTTAATGTTGATGGCTTTAGTAATAAAATAAAAACCTGATGTATCATAGTTGAAACGGGTGCTGCTAGAATATCTGGTGGATGTGATGACTGATGGCTGTCGACTTGAAGATTATGGCACTTGGATTGAAATAGAAGAGCAATTGAAGTGGTTGTGCCACTTTCTTCCAATCAACTATTCTATTGCTCTCCTACTTCAATCCAACTGCCATAAGAATCTACCAGTCGCTAGCCACCGGTTATCACATCCACCAGTTCTTCTAGAAGCATCAGTTTCAACCATAAAACATCATTAGTCGTTTTACTACAAAAGCCATCAACATTAACAACTTCAAGGCATCTACCTACCTTCACCATTTCTCCAAGACCATAAACATTGTTCAACATCAGCCATTCAAAGATCAACATTAGGGAATTTACATTTGTTATTTTATTTATTTTATTTAAGCATTAATAATAGGGACTATAAAACCATTCAAATTATCCAAATTCATAAATATTATATTAAATGTTAATAATGAACGAAAAACGTATAAAAATATTGATGACTTTATTGACTGTTACAATAAATGCATATTCACTCTACCATATACGTAATACGCGCGCTCCAACTGGTGGTATGTTTCTAAAAGGCCAATATGTGTAAAAGGTGTACTCGGTTGCCTTAGTTGTGGAGAAAAAACAGCTCCAAATATTACTTGGCATTTTTTTCCAACTAATAAAGAGCTAAGGAAACAATCCTCTAAGCTTTTTAAAACATTCTAAAAGAGCACCAACATGATGACAATTTTCACTGAGTCTGCCATTCTAAAACATTTTAAATGAAACCAGACCAAGCTTTAAATCATATTTAATATACAATTATTTATATTATTATTATTTATTTATTTCACTTAGTTGTTCTTCTTCTGGTAATTATTCCTACTAGGGAATTTCACGTCATCCCAGTTCAGAACGTAGCCAACGAGAAAGACAGGCCCCGGCGCGGAAAAGTCACCTGATTATAGTAGTCCGGCCAACAATCCAACCTTCATTGTTTCCAACAAACGAAAAAATATCGATTGTTAAAATCCAAGATGGAAACATTGTTAATCGGACTATGGTCAGGTGACTTTTCCGCGCCTGGGCCTGTCTTTCTCGTTGACTACGAGTTCAGAATAACGACTGCTACAAGATGATAGATAGTAGCAGTCAGGACCGACGGTTTTACGTGCCCTCTGGGGGAAACAAGATAGATATCCACTGACTGTTACCCAACCAGTGGTTGGCCGCGCCTAAAGTTGCTTAACTACACTGTTTCGGCGAACCGATCAGCGAGACAATCAGGCCACGACCACCCTTTATTTAACTGTTAGTATATTAGTTAAATATTATTATTTACATTTTATTATTATTATTATTATTATTATTTGAATTGTTTTTATTTTTATTTCTTATTATTTTATTTTTGTTTATTTATTTTATTATAAAATTCAACTAATATTGTTTAAAATAAAAACTTATCCTATTGCACAATTATCACTTATTATTGTACAGAGTATATAAAATCCAGTTTTTTGGATGGCTTTTATTTGGGTTTAGATGCCTGTTAATACGACTTGAATCACTTTCATATTTAAGAACAATATTTTGATATCATGTAATTATCAATTACATATTTAATTCTTTTGTTGGATTTAGTCTTCATGTACTCTAAAATTGCGACCTCACAGATTTTCAGCAATTTATTAGCCTTTGACTTGCCATCTTTTTACACCTATTAGTAGTTTTAAATTGCGCCATTAGATGGCCGCGCATAATATGCGCAATTTTGAAAGGCGGATATGGTCCAATGACGTCAAGTGATGAGTTGGGCAAGCATGACCAGTAAAGGTCTAGCGCTATGATGGACTAGATGCGAGCGCTTCATGAAGAAATAACTATTACTTAGCTAGAGGCTGCGCCTCCTACACCCTCCTCCTCTTACCAACTGAGAGATTCCCTTATTTCTCAGATCACAGTAAAATGCTATTCAACGTCAAAGCTGTATCTCTAATGGTCATGATTGCCATGAGTTGAAAACATAGTTGCGACGGCTGTCAATTTATCATTTATTACGAATCGTCGCACGTAACATTCTGTCAGTTGGCCATGTGGTACAGCCTCTACGTGTATAACTTCTAATTACTGTATGGTACCTGAACTATGAAAATTCCTTGATTTATTTAGAAACTGCCACAAAAATTAAAGATTGATATTTTTAATACGGTATTTATGAGTAAGACAGGATTGAGCCAGACGATGGGGACAAATTTGCAGGACAAAGACTAAAAATAATCCTCTTAATAATTTTGAATACATGTATAAGCCATTGGAAATAGTGTGATAGTCCATGATAACGTGTGATTGCTTTACATGAGGTCCATAGATGACACTTCGAGTATCAACTCCATCAGAGATCCATTGGCCACATTCTTGCATCAACTCGACTCTTGTAATAAATTTTGTATTGTGATTTTTCAGACTTATATGGATAAAATCATTTTTCTTCCTTTATTTAAATCAAAATATTACGCGGAAAGAATGAAGTTTTACATGAAAGTGTGAGAATAAGATAATCCGAAGCCACACTTAGTAAGTTCCACACTTTTATATTTAAGGGGAAGCTAATAGCTTATTCTCGTGAAAACTTTGAAAGTCCTTTTTCATTAGAAAGGCTTACCCTGCTCCTAGAGAGTGCTTTCAAAATCTTCTTTAAAATATTTTGTTTGAAACCGTTTACGTAAAGAATAGCTAAGGTACCGAGAATTAATGTAAAAAATTTGATAATAATTTATGGAAACTCTTTTTTTCTGCCATGCATTTTAAATCATACATGCATCCATAAATGTAATACATTTATACATAATAAAAAGCGTTCTCCTCTCCCTTTCTTCTGACATAATATCAATTTTATGTACGTTTTCCTGGACTAACACGAAAAATCCTTGCTCGTTCATAATTAATTGAAGCGTTTTCACCCATCGTCGAGGAGAGAGTGGTGCGCGACATTTCTCCTGGCACACGGCAAATGCGGTGACGGAGGAAGAGGGGAGAAAGGCACAAAAAAATCCCCACCTAACATTATATTTGGAGCTATCAAGCGATGACGAAGAGAGACGGCACAGCAGAGGTAAAAGAGAGGAAGGAAAAATGTTTAACAAACACTCGCTTCCCATTGGACGACTTCCCATATCCCATCACTCAAGGAACCAACAATGACACACGTGTCGCGCGAGGATGTTGCCAGATCATTTTTGCCTGTTGATGGAGGAGAAGGGCTCTATTCCATTTCCTTTCAAAATTTGCCATAAAAAGTGGGAGGAAAAATAACTTAAAGCTGTTTAAGGGAGCCGGCAAAGAGGGTGGATTAAAAAAAATACGACCAAAACGTAGCACGTGACGATCTGTGTATCATTTTTATGTTAAGACGTATTTCAACATTGGATAGGTCAGTTACTCTTTTCGAAGTGCGGCTGCAAGTTTAACCACAAAATAAGATAAAAGAAAAAAATTTTATCGTGCAGAAAGAATGATGTAAAATTGAGAGTTAAAAAGTGACATAACTATCAAATTGCAACTTTCAACAGGCCAGTGAATTGTTACATAAAGAGGAGAAAATGAAGTTTCTGCAGAGCTACTAGATGCCAAAAATAAGATTATCATTTTAGAAAATAAGGGTAAAAAAAAGAGATTTCTATACAGCACTTAAAAATGAAAATCAAACGTTATTGGATACCAAACAAACATTAGAGCTGCAGTTGGACAGCTTACAAACACAAGTTGATGAAATTGTGAAAATCAAAGAAAGCAAGAAAATATGGAAACAAAACCAGACTTAAGAAAATGCAGGGATATTGAAAAAGAAACTGAGAACCTTAAAGAGCAAATCAAAAAGAAAATGCAGCAGGCTAAATGAAATTATTCAAGATTTTAAAGAGGTTCAAATAGGACTGGAAACTGAGAGATGCTCTACAGAATGAGAACTTTTAAATAAAAAACTGAATTCTATTTCATCTCTAATAGAAGAAAAATGTAAGCTTTCACTTGCCATTGAAAAAAGTCACAAACAATGAAGACTTGCATCCTCAACCTCAACATATGATTCAGAGACATGATTTCATGAAACTTGATTTACAAAAAAAAAAAATGGAACATTTGAATTCATGTCTTTATGCTGCACGACACTATCAAATTTCTGTATAAAAACATATTTATAAATTCGTTTTTTAATACGGGGAACGTTTCATAAGTTATGGCTACTATTCCGTTTCTTCTAAACACAGCATATTTAATATATAAATTTGAAAGCCTGTGATAGGAACTTATAATACCATCATCAATTCCTAAAACTTAAGAAGTCTTTGATGTGAAACGCTTTGGAAACAAGCAAGACATTAACGTCGTTTCAGCGAGAGGTGACCCGTTAACTGATGGTATTCACCGCTCTCCCCATCACAGTAAACAGAATATTTGAAGGGTATTATGTGACTTCCCCTTGCGTACAGAGGTTGATTCACGTTTATGTGAACGAAATTGGAATGCTTTTGTGCTGATTTTGAAACCCCATGTGCTTCAACATCTGTTGTGCTTTCCATTTTGGCTAAGACACGACTTCGGAGTTTCCATTGCAACAGTGAGCGCTGAAAGGCACGAAGCGGAATGGTGTTCCATTAATCATTAATCATTAAACTTTCTCACCGGTCATCCGCATGAATTCTATTTGACTTCTGCTAGCTCTTGCTGCTCAATATGATTGGGAAGTTCAACATATGGATGTTGTCACAACTTTTCTTCATTCCGTTTTAGATGAAGAACTCTATATACGACTTCCTTCTGGTTCTATATGCCGTCTTCTCAACTCGGTCTATGGTTTAAAACAAGCCAGTCGTTCTTGGTATCTTATTACAAAATGCACTTCTCGATCTTGAATTTGTCCCATCGTCATATGATACTTGTGTCTACTTCAAGCTCGAATGGGGGAAAAACAGTCATCATTGGAATCTATGTAGATGATCTTCTGATTTTCGTTGATGATAAAGCTGGTATTGACAAGTTAAAAGGTCAACTTGTGCAAAAATTTAAAATGAAAGATCTCGGAGAAGTAAAGCATTGCTTAGGAATGAGAATCACCCATGACCGAATTAACAAAAAAATCTTGATTTATCAGGATGCCTATCTGAACGTTGTTCTTGACCGTTTTGGCATGTCCGAGTGTCATGGTGTATCTACGGAGTAACTCCGTGGAACCAGGTCTAGTTTTGTCCAAGCAGCAAGACCCGCATAATGAAACAGAAAAACAGGAAATGACTCAAGTTCCTTATAGAGGAGCAATTGGCTCACTCATATTTGCAGCTTATTCAACTCGGCCTGATATTGCTTTTTCCGTTAGTCTGCTGAGCAAGTTCAATAATAACCCTGGTAAAGCTCACTGGAAAGCACTAAAACGTGTCCTACGATACATAAAAGCAACTCTTTCGCTGAAGCTAAAGTATGAAGCAACAAAACCATATTTTCTTGCATAATCTGACGCTGAATGGGCAAATTGTTTGGACACTCGTAGATCAGTTTCTGGATATACATTCATGCTGTCTGAAGTTGATATAGTTTGGATGTCTAAACACCAGTGCTTTGTAGCTCTCAGTTCTATCGAAGCCGAATATATATCATTGAGTTCAGCAACTCAAGAATGTGCGTGATTGCGTGGTGTTTTTCACGAACTAAACTGCAGAGAACATCAAAAAGCGTGTTTACTTTATCGTGATAACAAATTTGCAATACATTGTGCCGAATGGTGTTCCCTTGATCATTGCAGGCTTTCCATAGGCTGTCTATAGTGCAAAGTCGTCGATTTCCAAAAAGCAACACACCAAAACGAAAGTAGCTCATAGGCGCAGCATCTGGCGACTTCACCGGAATGTTATTGATGTCGATAGCCTAGATTCTGTTTTTAGGATCATTCCATTAATGAAGGCAATCGTCCCTTTTGCCGTGTGGTTTGAAGCCTTATCCTGGTAGAGCTAAACTCGATTCTTTTCTGTGCCGTAGAGACATTCAATTATATACTACCAAAAAGAGATCGGCATTTATAAATTGTACATATTTTACTTCAGTCACTTCAAACGCATTTATTATTTTTAATTTTTTCTAATATACAGGGTGAGTTTGAAACCCTGTCACGAACTTCGCATGCGCACTCCCCATGGCCAAATAAGAAACAAATATCTTATCAACATGAGTCTGAAACTCAACCGTTATTGAGAAAAATGGCGTCCAAATGTGGGTGCCCCTGTGAGTTTGGCTGACGAGCGGATCACGGAAATTGTTGATATTGGTCCAAAGTGCTTCCGTTCATAAAGGGTCGAGTTCACTGCAAGCGCGGGTTAGAGGGAAGCTATGCTAATCAACACTAACACCCTTAAGGAACGTTATATTTCTCCACGGGTGTACCACATGTTCAGATACACGACCATTCATGTACTGTACAGACACGCTGTTTTGTACTGTGAAACGTGAGCCTGAAAATGGAGCACTGGGGACCAATATCGACAATTTCCGTGACCCGCTCGTCAGCCAACCTTACAGGGGCACCCACATTTGGACGCCATTTTTCTCGTTAACGATTGAGTTTCAGACCCATTTTGAGAGGACATTTGTTTCTTATTTGGCCATGGGGAGTGCGCATGCGAAGTTCGTGACAGGGTTTCAGACTCACCCTGTATATTAGAAAAAATTAAAAATAATAAATGCGTTTGAAGTGACTGAAGTAAAATATGTACAATTTATAAATGCCGATCTCTTTTTGGTAGTATATAATTTTTTAATGAAATTGTCATTGGCAACATGCACCATAATAGTTGGACGGAAGAAAAAGACCGCACTGGAAGTCATAGAAGTGACATGATATTCTCGAAACTTTTGGAGAACATTACGTCATAACTTTTCCCTCTTTAAATGCAAAATTAAATGTGCGGCCACTCATTAAAACGACAACATGGGTCGAGTCAAGGTAGTGGGTCAAGATATGCGCAATAGAATAATCTAACAATTTAGAAGCAATGTATCTCCGCGTGCAATAGCCAGGAATCTTGGACTTCCGTCATCTACTGTTCATAATATTATTAATAGGTACACGCAAGCAAAAATACCACCGTTCGTAAAGGGCAAGGACAAAGACCAATTCTGACTGCTCGTGATCTTCGGGTTTTCAGACGTCACTGCATTAAGAATAGACATTCAACAGTGACAGAAATTGCAGAAAGGATTCTATCAAAAACCTTTATCGTTGAATACCGTTCGCCGTTTCATCACAAAATGTAAATTGAAGCTCTATTACCAAAACGAAAGGTGTTCGTAAACACACTGTACGCGCCTGGCTTGGGCACACACCCATCTCAAGTGGACTGATGCCCAATGGCGACATGTTTTCTGGTCCAATTGTTCTCGGCGAAAATCGTCGGCGTGTACTTAGGACCAAAGAGGAAAAGGACACTCCTGCCTGTTACCAATGTGCTGTACAGAAACCAGCTTCAATAATGGTCTGAAGCTGCATGAGTGCCAATGAATTGGGAAACTTGCACATCTGCAACGGCACCGTTAATGCACAAGCATATATTGGTATTTTAGAAGAACATATGTTGCCTACTCAGCAACGTCTTTTTGGAACCCGTTCCTTTCTATTTCAACAATATAATGCAAAATCCCACACCACTCGCATTACCTCAACACAGGACAGAGGCTACACAATAGACGAATTCGGGTGTTAAATTGGCCTGCCTGCAGTCCTGATTTGTCCCCAATGTGGCGAAGTATTAAAGAAGAAGTTACGTCAACGACGACCCCACAGTTCAACAGCTGAAAACTTTCGTACAACAGGAATGGCAACAAATTCCCGTTGCACCGATACAGAAATTGGTATCATTTGTTCCTCGACGGCTACAAAGCGTGATCAGAAGAAAGGGAGATGCCACCCAATGGTAATTTGCCCACTGTCCCAACCGCGAGTTCGCAAAAAAATTGTTGGTACCGAAATGACACTACCCAATAAATATCTTCTTTTGAAATAAAATTAATTAATACATCAGTGTGTGTCGCATGTTTTGTGGTCCGATGAATGTACATTTACGGTTGTTCTTGGCCTAATTTCCCTGTCACAATTTTTATGGAAATTAGGTTTGTATATGCCACTGTAAAAGTGGGAAATGAGAAGATTATCGGTATTCATTACTTTTTACCGCTGGATTTTGGAAATAAGTTTTAGTTTCTAACATCCATCGAAGATATATAGAAAGGATTAATTAGACTCTATGGATTTAGGAAAAACAGCAACGAGTTTACTTCAATGCAATTATCTGGGAAATAATTTTCTCAATGAGATAAAGGGAAACAAAATCAATGTTGTTATGAGCTGTATCAACGTTAAGCATGTTTCCGTGGATATGCAACAAACAGGGGAAGTAGGATCATTTCGGCCATTTGCCGAAGCGAAAGAGTCCGCTATAAGAAGCAACCTTATCAAGCGCGTACCGCTGAAAACGCGTAAATGCGCAGACCAGAGCGTAGCCCTGCGTTAGTGTGGGCCCATACCTGCTATCTGATGAACTTAATGCTCGCCGTTTCCCAGTGGTACGGTCAAAATAAAAGCGCCGCTGGTACGGTCAAAATAAAAACCCCGCTACATTGGGAATTTTTGGCGGTCCACGCATACTCTGATCCAACTAGTTTGGCAGCCTACGCATCCTTTACAAGAGCGATCATAAAGTTGTAACAATCGTGCCAAAGGAAGACAGCTACCAACACGACTGTTGGTGTTAAGGTTAGACCATCCCTACAGATGCATCAGGTAATTCGATAAACTTTTCAAAGCAATGGATGAGCTGTTGGAGGCCTCCCGTGTTGCACCGTCGATAGTAAGTAATTGCTGAAAGCAATGAATTTCTTACTCCTTTATGTATTCTCAAATGCAATTTCCATTAGATTTATAGTGCTAACAATAATCACTTTAGGCTCCATGTATATACAGATTTTTAGAATATTAATTTAGAAATCAAAGTGAGCGTGACAAAAATACGCGTTTATAAGTTGGGGCCTTACATAATCTACTGCCGATCATTTCTTTTCGACTGCTTTGGCAGCGTATCCACGTAATATAAATTTAATTAACATAATATTCTTAAACAATAGGTAAGCTGTGTGAACTACTTCCATGCAATTTAATTAGCACAATAAGTTAAAATTAATTTTGATTAGAGCTATTTCTTTGCACGCTCGTCATCAGAACGGTTCTAATGATTCTCGTATGCCTCGTGAATTTTGATAATTAACCCTTCAAAGCTGCTATTTTTCTTTCTTTTTCTTTTCCTGAGAACAATTCAGGCAATGAATTCCTGGAGCACCTGCCGAGCCAGAACTTACGACGGAGGAAATCGTTTAGATGAAGGCCGAATTTCGTCGAGAGATAAACCCTCCCACACTCAGATTCAATGTTAATTAAACCTCTTGAATCATTGATTTTTCAAACGCTTAAGCCCTTCATTGTCTGCATTTGCATTAGACACGCTATAGTTTTCGGGCGATGAAAAAAAACCCTCCTTTCTTTAATATGACGCCCATCAAAATCGGAAAAAGAGAACATTTTATGTTATGATTTTCTTCTCCCTTAAAACCACTTCGTGTGGGAATTAAAATATACACTGCAATTAACGAACTTCTTTTAGTTACTTTTTAAACCGAAAGGGAAAACTGTTTTGTTAAGAAATCATGGAATAATAAAATAATGCGTACATAGTAGTGTACCATTTTAAATTCATCACTGATTTAAATCTTACGTTAGAATTTCGTACCAGTCATTAAAAAATATCAGAAACAGAGAGGCGCAGAAAATCAAATAGAATATCATTATCCTAAAGTCGTTATCTTAAATTGGGTTTTGGGAGAGTTTTCACGCTAAATTGTATCATTTTAAGCGTTCAATTTACTAAAACTTATATTAGCATAGTTTAACTAGTTTTTACTCTACCTTAACAATAACAGACTCATCTGTTGATTACTATTTAGTCAACAAATTAATTATGCACTATTAGGATATAATCAAAACAATTGGAGAAGAGAACTAGGCTATCACTTGCCTAAAATAGACTGATAACATACTTTATCATATTATCTAGAAACTTTTTTTCCTCTTTAAGAAGCATCAAGTTATTTTAATCCAGTTTAGCATCAACTTAACTTTACCAAGCTTTTATGACACAATGGTAGTTTTAAACTTTTGTTTCACAAGGTGTGTCTACAAAGTTCGGTGAATGGTATAAGGAAACAAAGAAAACAGAAGATACAAACAAACTTCCTTTATTGACCTTCAAAGTAATCGGCATTGGCCACAATACACATTTGACGACGTTTGTAAAGCTGCTGAAACCTGCCAGGAAAAACTTCTTTGGAATCTGCTCGAAGCGTTGAAGTCACACATATTTGGATGTCCGGTACATCTGCAAACTGTGTGCCTTTCAGGACTCTTGAGACGGGGGAACAAAAAGAAGTCTGTATGCTCGATGTTGTCTGGGGTTGTGCTTGTTGGTGACCGATGCAAACGTGGCGCATCATCAGCAGTTTCTTTTCCGTACCAAAGGCGCTTGAACCAGTCGTAAACATAATTTATTTTCTTTTCACGGCTTGCATTTTCTTCCATACACATGAGTCTCCGGTTGTGTCAAAAGTAGATGTTCGCGGGTTGCTCCATTGCACTATGGCACGACTCTTCCCACATTACGTTCCACTGGCCGCAGAGGCAAATCTGTTTTAGTTTACTGTGTTTGACTCTAGGTGGTGTTCTCGACACGTCTCTCAGTGCCCATACTCATATACGTCATTAACGTTTAGATATCGGTCTAGTCACCGAACGTTTAGACACAAATTGTATTAAAATAAAAAGGATGAAGGTGCAATGTTATTCCTAAAGATGACAAGGAGAATTTCGCTAGATTGTTTAAAATATGTGAATAACGATAATCACTTTTTTAAATTTTGTAAAAATTACTTTAAAAATTCTTTGAGCTAAACCAAATCTTAATGATAATTTTAGGCAAAAATAAATGATTCGAATTGATTCAAACTTGGAGAAAAAAATCTCTTTGCTATCCAAAGTTTATTATACAAATAAAAGTATTGCGACAATTAAAAATTCTTCTGCTCATCCTTAACAATAATACTGTCGTAACAATCGAAACAATTCCTTTTCGCTTAGCCAATAGGATCGCTTGAAGCTACACAGACACAAACAAACAGACTTTTGGCTTTATATATATAGATAACAGAATTATTACAAATAAACTTATTCCCATGATTCAACGGCGAGTTCTCACTAAAAGCCGGAATTCTGCAGACTCTACCTTAGGAAAGTGGGTAAATCCAAAATCTTGCGCATCGGCGAAACCTGGCGGCGCAAAAATTAAACACGCTCTATTTGTCACGATGCGCTAAGTGCAAATTTTAATGATAGCAACTGTACCTTCTTGCATTTCCCGACCTCCAGACTTCTCTGTTCGCCGACCATCTTCCGAAGCGCACGTGAGCGGCACCACACTGGAAACGACATTCGTTGCCTCGTCAACTGAGTTTTCCGCCACACGTTCCTCTGTTTGCGTATATTTCCCGTTTTCCTTCCGTGCCTCCTTTATAGCGTAGCATGGCTCGCTATACGTTCCTTCTTGCTTTTGGCTCCCTCCTATTCCCAGGAGCTCATTTTCCTTACATCTTACGCTATTATGCCATCTTTTCTTCTCCCTTTGCCGGAGGTTTCTCCTTCTTCCGTTTCCTCTCTCCTCTTCCTGAAGCGTCATAACGCCTCAGCCAATCCACGCCTTCATGCTATGAATTGTAAACGTAACGTGGCGGACGACGCGTATCTTCGTCACGATGACCTCGATTAAGCGAGTCACGTGACACAGGGACAAAAATATATACTGTATCTAATACCAACAATGCAAGGCAGAGTTTGTGCAATTTCAATAAGGTTCAATTTTTAACAACGCATAGAATTCATGTTATTCGGTCTTAGAATTGATAGTTCCGAGAATTTAACATTTTCATGAAAATCTTAAAAATGAGCATTAACTGAAGATAGTGGAGAGTTAGCAGACTACTGAGAAAGAGTGGAAAGGCGACACAGGAAGCACTCCCTTAGCTTCGTGCTGTATTGGTTTCGCCAGCACACTGCTGCAACTGAGCAAATGGTGAGTGTTTCAACAGAAGAAACGGCAAAAAACGGCTACATCACACAGAGTGATGAATGGCCATGTTTTGCTTCAAAAAATCGAGAGTGGAGTGCAATTATATCAACAGATTACCAAGTAATGAATCAATCATTCAGATTGTTGGGATTGGAGAGCACACAGACGTTTCCAAGAATTGTTAACAACTAGCTGATATACCCGGCGTTGCTCGGGCTCTTTTTTTTTGATGAAAGTTTGCAATATCTGAAATGGGAATATACAGTAAAAATTAACACATTAAAACAGTAAAAATTCATATAGAAAAACCGAAAAAAAAATTTTTAAATGTTCCTAATGGATGGCCCTCTAACAGTTCTTCCCGGTTCGTGTTGGAATGTTGTGTATAGCTGAGCGAGTTTACTATGGTGCTGGAGAAATAATGTGTGGAATAATGTGTATGGCTACGAAAGTGGGAGGAAATAGAATGAAAATGAGACAATAGTTTGATCTGACGTTTTTTCAGCCCTGGCTATGGCTGTAAATTTATGTGACCTGACTTTTAAAAATTCATTTGTTTATCTAAAAATTCAACAATTCCAAAATTCTCTTCTTGGATGGCGATGGATATAATTGATAGTTTGTGTCTGTGTACACTGCAATTCCAACAATTGATAAACTGTTAGGAAATAAAGAAATTAAACTGGAGCAAACTGCAAGCATCAGGTAAATGATATTAATTAGAAATATGGATGGAAAAATTCTGCGACTTGGATTCGAACCAGGAACCTCGATTGTCATGGTCGACACCTCTACTAATTGGGCCATGGTTTCTTATTTGAAGAGGTTATGAGTCATAAATTATGACACTCCCGTTTAAACGCGATCCCGCTATTATTTTGTCCACCAGATGGCGAAACATCGAAGTATTGCTTCAGATATACAATAGAATTCAACATATAAAGCATAAGTTATCGATGTTTATTTTAAGGCACAGTTAGTTATACATTTTAAGCTTTTTATTTTAAATAAACCATTAAGGAATGACATAACCAAGTACCGAAAGGTTAAACTATACTATTCGCGGAACTAAATTTTTAAACCGCCCTATGTTAACCTCTCGATGTGTGTATATGTGTGTGTGTATTTGTGTATGTGTAGATGGGTGTGTGTCTTTATGTTTGTGTGTGTGTGTGTGTGTGTGTGTGTGTGTGTGTGTGTGTGTGTGTATCTTTGTATGTGTGTGTGTGTTATTTGTGTATAAGTATGTGTGTGTGTATCTATGTGTGATGTGTGTGACAATTGTGGATGGGTAGCGAACACAGATTGAATTATCTTATTCCCATCCCCATTTTTATCTAATCAAGCTACCCAGAACAAATTGAAAATGAACAGCTTCAACATAAGTGAAAGAATTCATGGTATACGTCGAAAAATGAGTAATAACAACTGCACCGAACGTAATTGTGATGTTATAAAAGAGAATCATAATTTGTAATGACACAGAAAAGCATGACGAATAGGATAATTGACTAAGAGAGAGGGCTAAATGATTAGAAAACAGCCGTTTAAACTTCATCATGAACAAAAATTATGGAATAATCTCGATAGAGAGAGAGAAAGAAGAGAACAGGTATAATTATTTCTAAATTAAACTCCATTAAAATTTTTGTTACCATTATTAAACAAGAATGATTTGACCGCCAAAGCGGATAAAGGGAGCACATTTTCTATTTATAGCATCGTACATGGATATATAGAATTAACCAACATTTTAAAACACTTGAGAGTAAATAAATAAATATGAAAACTAAATTGTAAATTACTATTTAAATAGGCTAACGTATAGAGAGAATTTAAAAGAATAAACTTGAAGAATGAAAGGTAAATGGAGAGTGAAGTTATTCCTCATACACTTAAAAAAATAAAAGTTCTTTAATTTGTAAGAATTCTCACATAATGTTAAACGAAATGAGCCTCAATTGCTGAAGCGTTATGTGTAAGCATCTATTAGATTTTCATATTAAATTACTAAACTCTTATTGAAGCAAGCGATTAACTACTAATAAATTAATTAGTAATGAGTTTTAAATACCATTAAGCCTAAGAGTACTATACTCTTGATTCAAATAAGCTATGGATAACAAAAGATCTAATAACGCGTAAGGAGTTGGTTGATATATTACACGCCATATCTTACCATTAAAAGTTCTATAAATTCTGTATTGTACCATTAGGGCACGTGCTACAGAACCAATTGCCACTATCATTATTTACTCGTGATAGTCACTCATGGCACGTTGTTACGAGTCGTTTGATATATTACATGCCATATCTTAGCATTGAAAGTTCCAAGGTTACCATATGGTACCATAGGGCACCATTAGGGCACGTGCTACTAAACCAATAACTATTATCATTATTTACACGTGATATTCACTCATGGCACGTTATTACGAGACGTTTGATCTATTACATGCCATGTGTTAGAATTGAAACTTCCAATGGTACCATATCATGCCATAGGGCACCATTAGGGCACGTGCTACTAAACCAATAACCATTATCATTATTTTCTCGTGATATTCACTCATGGCACCTTGTTATGAGTCGTTTGATATATTACATGTCATATCTTAGCATTGAAAGTTCCAATGGTATTATATGGTTTCATAGGGCACCATTAGGGCACTTGCTACTAAACCAAAAACAATTATCATTATTTTCTCATGATATTCACACATTACATGTTGTTACGAGTCGTTTGATATATTACATGCCATATCTTAGCATTGAAAGTTCCAATGGTTTCATAGGGCACCATTAGGGCACGTGCTACTAAACCAATACCAATTATCATTATTTTCTCATGATATTCACTCATTACATGTTGTTACGAGTCGTTTGATATATTACATGCCATATGTTAGAATTGAAGCTTCCAATGGTACCATATCATGCCATGGGGCACCATTAGGGCACGTGCTACTAAACCAATAACCATTATCATTATTTTCTCGAGATATTCATTCATGGCACCTTGTTACGAGTCGTTTGATATATTACATGCCATATCTTAGCATTGAAAGTTGCAGTGATTTCATAGGGCACCATTAGGGCACGTGCTACTAAACTGTTAACCATTATCATTATTTTCTCGGGATAGTCACTCATGGCACGTTGTTACGAGTCGTTTGATATATTACATGCCATATCTTAGCATTGAAATTACCAATGGTACCATATGGTTTCATAGGGCACCATTAGGGCACGTGCTAGTAAACCAATAACCATTATCATTATTTTCTCGTGATATTCACTCATGGCACCTTGTTACGAGTCGTTTGATATATTACATGCCATATCTTAGCATTGAAAGTTCCAAGGTTACCATATGGTACCATAGGGCACCATTAGGGCACGTGCTACTAAACCAATAACATTTATCATTATTTTCTCATGATATTCACTCAATACATGTTGTTACGAGTCGTTTGATATATTACATGCCATATCTTAGCATTGAATGTTCCAAGGTTACCATATGGTATCGTAGGGCACCATTAGGGCACGTGCTACTAAACCAATAACTATGATCATTATTTTCTCGTGATATTCACTCATGGCACGTTATTACGAGTGGCTTGATATATTAATGCCATATCCTAGCATTGAAAGTTCCAATGGTACCACTTGGTACCTTTAAAACACGTACTACTAAACAATTCAGACATCACTATATACCGTGATATTCATTCATGAGACATCCTTGCACGTACACGTGCCATTAGACCGATACTTGCTATCACTAGTTACTCTTTTATATTCGTTCATGATATGTTGTGACAATTTGTTTGATATATTACTTGCCATATCTTGTTATAGGAAATGTTTAAGAGGGTATCATAATGGTACTATTTAAGCACGTGCTATTAGAGCACGTACTTATTCCTGCTATCTCACGTTCGTACTTCTGCGTACTCTGTCCCATTTTAATGGATTGGTGAAAACAGACTGTGAAAAAGTTAATTCGTTTTCAAGTTATCGTAATAAATGCTAAGCTCCCTAAGAATAAAAAAATTCTCTTGATTTAGGGAGCGAACTGCCCTTTTAATAATCGTCAAACACGTGCATCCTGCACGCACACCATCTCATTAATGTTTAAAGCACGCGCAGAACCGAACCCATGTTCTCAACACGCGTTTTACCAAATGCGAGGATAATTCGTTTCTTCCAGCAATTCAAGACATGATTGAATGAATTGTGAGATTGCAATACATGCAATTCAATACATGCAACGCAATGAATTGTGGGATTGTCTACAGACGGACGGACGGACGGACGGACAGCTGGACAAACCGATCACATAAAAACGGTCTACCAAGTGAAATAGAATATGAGCATATTCAACAAGTGCGTATGTTTAATACAATTTTTGCAGAAGACATTAAATTTTTGCATCATATTAGCTAACATTGCTATTCTTTGTTGTGTCGTTGTCAATTTTAAATTCTAAATAAACAAATAATTTTTGGGAGTATATGAAGTTAACTCAAATCAACTGAAGAAATCACCCCGGGAGCTATTTGAAATTGGATTTCATATTAAGGGAGTAACTTAAGAAGGGTAAGGATATTTGAAATCTTTACTACCAGAAAAATTCTTAAAGCTGAGTTCTGTTATGAATAAATTTCCTAAGAAAATATTCCTCATATCTTCTTCTATATACAGAGTTACAGGGAAAGTCGACCTAGATATTTAAAGATGTTATTATTTAGGTCGTTGCCGATAGATTTGACCCTATAACCTACTCTCCAAAAGTTAACCGCTTTCTAGATATGTGACTTTTAAATTAAAAGAAAAAAATATCATTTTATGATCTAATTTCAACTTTTTGTTTAATTTCCAGACACTAGGGTCCAACTTTTTGCTGTTTTTACGTAGGGGGTATACCAGTCTATAAAAATAAATAATATAACTTGAAACAACTTGCATGTAGATGTTTTCACTAAGTGTTCCCAACTTTGAAGCACGTTAATTAAAAAAAGTTCTATGGAAGTTATCCTCCAAATTATTTTAAAAACTTCTACTTCTTTTTAACTATCCAAAAAGGTATAATATTTTCAGTTAAGTAGGCAAATCAAACACAAAATGACAGAGAAAGCGGTCCCAGACCATAAAGAGTAAATGATTATTTATTAAACTGGCATACCCCCTACGTAAAAACAGTAAAAAAAATTGTACCCTAGAGTCTGGAAATTAAACAAAAAGTTGAAATTAGAGCAAAAAATGATATTTTTTCTTTTTAATTTAAAAGTCACATATCGAGAAAGCGTTTAACTTTTGGATAGTAGGTTAAAGGGTCAAATCTATCAGCAACGACCTAAATAATAACTTCCTTAAATATCTACATCGACTTTCCCTGTAACCTTGTGTATAGAGAAGGATGTTTGTTTGTATGTATCTTATACAAATCTACAGTTTTATTCCGATCTTGATGAAATTTTGCATGCTTGACCTTCACGGCATGAGGAAGGTCACTATCTACCTCAGATTTCGAAAAAATAATAACTATTGATAATAAATCGATATTTATGATGATGCCAGTGCATATTAATAAGTGGATCGCATGATCAACATTTACAAACACTCTGCACGGACCAACAATATATATCTCATGACCAACAATGCAAGGCAAAGTTTGTGCAATATAGATAAGGTTCAAGTTGTAACAATGCATACAGTTCCTGTTATTCAGGCTTTCATTAGAATTGAGAGTTCTTAGTACTTAACAATTTCTTGAAAATCTTTAAAAATGATCAGTAACTGGACATAATGGAGAGTTAGCAGACTATTGAGAAAGAGTGGAAAGACGACCGAGAAAGCAACCCTTTAGCTCCGTGCTGTATTGAGCAAATGGGAAGCATGTCAATAGAAGAATCTGCGACCGCTAGACTACACAAAGTAACGAATCGAGTGCAGAGTGGGAATTGCAAGAACAACAAGTGTACATCTAAAGTAAGATTACGTGACTAAGAAATTATTTAAGCTAGCTGTGGCTTACTTGGAGAGGTCCATCCATTGTGAGCATTTAAAAATATTGTTTTTTTCGAATTTTCATTATGAATTTTTACTGTATTAATTCTAAGCGTTTTCATGTGTTTATTTTTAAGATATTGCAAAATTTAGTCCGAGCCATGGCGGGGTTATCACCTAGCATATTTGGTAGCACAGCAGATCCAAATATTTCATAAAAAAACATTTTGACTATATTCTGTGTGAATATGAATATTTTGGAAACTGAGATGCGAATAATGCGATGATTGAACGTTTGTTTCTAAGAACTATTAATAATGAACATAAAATCAGGATGCAGTGACAGAACATTAATAAGGCAGCGTCTATTGAGGAGCACGTGTCTCCCTTGAGTTCCCTATGAACGGATATTTATAAGAGAAAAGGACGAGACACAAAAATCTGGAATACAATAAATAATAGTTATTAAATAAAAATGAAAAATAAATAATAATTATTAACAAAATAATTAATAAATAATAAATAAAATCAAAATAAAACTAGAAATATAAAATCAAATAAAAAGCTGACGTTTCGGATAGAGACTGTCCTTTATCAAAGCAAAAAGGATAATTGCCTTTAGAGAAAAGGAAAGGAAACGACAAAGAACGAGTATTGGTCAGAGAAACTCTGCAGCTAAAACAGAAAAAGCTATACGGGCATTGGAAACATCTGAACGGGAATTTCGAATAGAGCAAGAGGTTTATTTATTATTTATTTATTTATTTATTTATTAGATATAATGTACAGGGTAACAAAACAATTAAGTACATATCCAGTAACAATATACATGACAACTCAATTCCTATTTTGTATTATCGTGATAATTACAAGTTTTTGTTTGACGAAGTTGTTTTAACTTGTGATTAAAATTATTACAACTACTTGCCATGACAATATCATTTGGCAGTAAATCCCATAAACTAATTGTATCCGGAAAAAAAGACTTTGCAAAAAACTTACATCTACAAGCTAATTTTTTGATCTTATTTTTATTATCGATTCTATTGGAGATATAGTTTGGAGACTCTAAGAAATTTTCTTTTTTAAGATTACTCATGTTATTAAAGATTTTATAAAGAGTTTTTAACTTTAATTCTTTCCTTCTAATCTGCAATTCAGGTAAATTTAGGCTTATAGGTTATAAGAGCTTCTACGTCAAGGGCAAGAAAAACTTGGGTCTAAAGTATCCAGTGATGTTCCCCGGTGGTAAAGATGGATATCATTTTAATCTGAGGCAAGTAAACAAGAGGTTAAATAAAGTCCCGGTATATCACCTAGAATTCCTGTTTTTCGATTTTTCTTAGAATGGATAATCCCTTCGCTCTATGTTATATTGATTGGGTAGTTATTTAACCAATTTGGAGTTATAATTTTACTTCATGAAATTGTTCTGCTTACCTACAAGTGTAATTATCCCGGGCAACGCCGGGTCTTCTGCTAGTATACAATAAAATTGTTAGCATATCTGCAACAAACAGTAAATATATCAGCCATAAAATTCTAATTATGGGTTAAAAACCCTAAAAATCTAATTCACATAATTTTTAGATAACGTTAAAAAAATCAAGCAGTCGGTTAACATTTATCCAGTGAAGTAATCAGCTTAAGGTGTTATTTGATGAATTGCCTTAAATGATGGCTCACTGGACGGAAAATATGGACGATTTGGAAATTCTTCAGGGTCAGTTTCGGGGTTAGATTTTGTCGCTTCGTGCATGGGCTTAATGGTGACTATCTCGAAAATTCCGTGATCTTCTATTTACAAATGAATAAAAAAGCAAAGAAAAAAGCCAAAATTGCAAAATTTCCATGACCATTAGGATTGTTTCCCAAAAGTGAACTGCGTTAATTGGGGGATCAAATATTTTTAGTTGTTGCATATCCTTATATCAATTCAAAATTTTTTTAAATTTCTTATACCTGAAATGTTTTCTCCGTCCAGTATTATTACGTTAAAATACCTCTTAATCCGGTTTAGAGTCTAAGTTTTTAAAAAATAAAAAAGCAATGAATAATTAAAAAAAAATAAAAATATATAATGGAACGTCATCTTCTTTAAACATCTTATATACAGTAATAAATGATCCACATAGAAAAAAAATGGGAAAAGTTTTTGCCTCAACACATGCATCGTCAGCAGTTTTTTGAACGACATCACGAATACGAAACATTGCATAAAAAATTGTTATTATTTTTCTTTTTTCCGATAAGGGAACCCCATTATATGGACTATCAATTCCAAAATTGGTTCACTCAAAGCCAGTTTCCCAGACATAACGAAATGAAATGAGAATGTTCATTTCTTATTGGTTAGGTACCAACGATAGAAAAACACAATATTCCATAGAAACACATACATATGGACACATAAAATTAAAAAAAAAAACAACAACAGCGCAACTGAATAATGATGCAATGAAACAGCATTTTGTGGAGCAGAACTCGAATCCAATATCAGTTGCTGTTTATTATTTTCCCCTCCCTCCCTTATTCAGTATTCAAATAGGAAGAGGCATGAATGTGATTGCCTGTTCATTTCTCTCGAGGGGAAAGACAGAATCTCAACGACTCTATCGGCTGCGAAAGTTAATGATATTAAGTTTTTTCTCAATCATCTGAACTGTCAAAAGCGATATTTTATACCCCTACATAAATACCGAAAAATAACAAAGGAAAAAAAAATTCCAATTTATTTTCAAGCAAAGGACGAGCCATCCAGAACAGCCACTGTCAATCTTGATAAGAAATTTTTATTAAGGCGCAATTGACATCAGGGCTTGAAGCAATCAGCTTTTTTTTTATTCTATAAGTCTGTCAAAATATTATTTTAAAAACACCATCATATCATAATATAAGAAATAGTTTTTTTAAAAACACATCACATTCTTGTTGTGTCATTTCCATTATTTTTCCATTATTTGTTGTTACTTTTTAAATAAAAGTTGTTTTTTTTTGAATTGAAGTCAAATTTTGAAAGCAAAGAAAAAAATAGTTTTACTGTTTATAAAAAGAGAAATTCAAAACATCAGGAGACAAAAAAGAGAAAAACAAAAACAACTTTCTCTGTGTTTTCATGCATCGTGAACTCTGGCACAAGAAGTGGGCCAAAATTTTACTACAAAAATAAATAAAACATTTAATAAAAAAAAATAAATCTCTTTCTTAAAAATAATAGTTTTACACATACACAAAATAAAAACTTTGCAGAAGTTTTATTCGATTATGTGAAAATTCACGCAAAAAGCATTTCCAAATTAGTGATGCTCGAGATGATGGATAAATTAAATATCGCGCATTCGTCTTCGAACAATAGTCCTGTTCCCGTTCAATTATACGGAAAGACACTGTCAGTCCCATTTATTTAAGTTGGTCCTTTCATTGTGAAACTCAAGAGCTGAGGGACGAAAATGGAAAGTTGCAATGATCATAGATGGCAACACATTTACCATTTCCCACCCAAGACAATTCAAAGCAATGAGGAGAGACAGCAGGGCGACTGTAGATAATAGACGCACAAAAAAAGAGAATGAAACCAGGTGGGCTCAACAGAACTATTGAAAGCAATCTTCATCAATTAAGAAGGCGCCCCAGATATGTGGCACCAATTCTGACAGTTCTATCATTCTTACCAGATCAGATTTTCCACTCAACTTTTGCAATCAAAGAGAAAACATATTAAAAAATAAGAGTCAACTTATAAAGTTCTCTTTTGCTTATAAAACCGAAGAAATAAATTATTTACTTTTAAAAAGAAAAACTCTTTAAAATTATTTTAAATGCATAAAATATTACTTTGTGTTCAGTATAAGAATATTCATTTGTATTTTATAATAAGAAGTTAATTGTATCTTTATATTAATTATTGGGCCGGCCAGGTGGCCGAGAGGGCTAGGGCGTAGGCTTTCTAGTTCTCGAGCCCACTTGGTCGTGGGTTCGATTTCCGCCGTGGGCATGGATGTTTGTGTTTGTCCCGGGCTGCGTACAGATATAACTTGTGTAAAAGGCGCAAAATGACCTTAGTAATCGACGCCAAAAATTCTAATAAACCAAACCAAACCATTACATTAATTATTGTTAACCAGTTCTATTTATTTTATTGGATACAATCGCACAAAACATTAGCGCAAATAATAAAAACAAATAAATAAGTAGATGTTTTGAAACAACATCGCAAATGATACATTTCCTTGGTAACAACGAATGGCAGCAATTAAAAACAAAAGTTAATTTCTTTTATTTCTAAAAGTTTACAAATCGTTAAGAAATTGTTTACATCTATTCATTATAATGTTACAATTTAAACATTTACATGTAGGGCAAGGTTTGTTGGTTAATCCAAGGATGAAATTTTTTTCGATTCAAGATTATGAAAAAACTGAAAAATTTCAATTCCAACCAAGAAGGATTTTGTGTCAAATATGGCTCAAAAAGCACCGATTATATTAACAGCCCTTTCTGGGCTAAATTATTCAGTCATTATAAAATTGTATAAAAACACCGGTTAATATTCTGAAGTAGGAATCAGCAATACAGGGTGTATCTAACAAACTTCTGGTGGTGATTTCCAACAGCGAGATGAAAACAAAAGTTCATATAAACATGGTTCGGATAACGAACTGTTTATGAGATTTCCGCTGTTAAAAGTGAAGTTTCAACAGGTGGTTTTGATCTCTGTGGATGGCAGGTGACATGCGGAGAAGCTACACCAAATGTTCAAAATGACGCCGCATTTTTATTTTAATAACCTCACCTGCATCTACCACAACCGTTCGGGAAGGGGGGGAGTCGGATAACGAACCGTTTACTACAGTACCCATTTCAATCCCCTGAATAGTTGTTTAGGTACACCTGAAGTTGGAATGGTGTAGGTACACCAATAAATGGGACGTTATTCAAGAATTTGCTGTAGCTTTCTCCGCATGTCAGCTGCCATTCACAGAGTAAAAAAACAGCTGCTGAAACGTTATCTGAACCATGTTTATATGAACTTTTGCTTTCATCTTGCTGCGGGGAATCACCACCAGAAGTTTATGATAGGATTTTAGATACACCCTGCATAATGGATAAAAAAAGAGGAAGTCCGAAAATTGGCGACGTTGAACAAATTACCCCTTTCCAAAGAAAAACCTACACTGCACAACACCTCGGGTAGAAGCGAAAGCGAAAGATAAATGTCAGTGGCTAGATATACGAGGCCTGTCCGAAAAGTATCCGGATTGAGGCTACAAAGAAAAAACAAAAACAAAAAAGTAGAACTCGCTGTACCATTTTCCTATCCGGATCGTGTGACGACATTTCTGCTGATAACGTAATGAAATTTGCAGCTATTAAGAGTGCCGCGTGCAATTGTTGTAACACGCTAAAGCAGAACGGTTTTCTTTTCTCGTCGCGTGGAGAAAATGACAGAAAACATTGAGCAACGACATTGCATCAAATTTTGTTTTAAAATCGGTAAAACCCCAACGGATTTTATGAATTGACACCACAATTGAACAGGTTCGTCAGCTCGTGCGATCAAATCGTCGTCTCACTGTGAGAGAGATTGTCGAAGATGCGACGGCGGAGCACTTGGCCATCCCAAAGGAGGTATTCCGTACTTATTTCGACCAATGGCAGCAACGCTGGACTAAATGCGTTGCTGCAAACGGTACTTATTTTGAAAGCGAGTTCGAACCGTATTTTTTTTGTAGCCTCAATTCGGATACTTTCCGGACAGGCCTCGAACAGGAGATATGGCCAACAGTGCGCAACATTTTCGCGCTGTATATGGGTCATTACGTATGCAGCCGATACCGTGCACACAGTATTTATAAATGCACATCTGATACATAATAAGCAAGAAATAATGTATGCACGTTTCCACTGTAAATAGTAATTAAAACCGAAATCGCTAAGTATTCGTACTATTCATGAACACTTGTAGAAATTTGCAAACAAACGTAAAATATGAGCAAATGGTTAAATTTGACCAAATTCGATGAACACAAATTGTAAATACAATATCATTTTTCAAGCAAGCTGACAAATGTTAATTACCAGTATAAGCATCATTCTTATTGATTACTTAAACACCCTATTAGGCATTGTTTCAATCAGTCTTTAGAGATGAGTTTCTTTATTTTCGTCCCACCAACGGTAAACGGCTATTTGTAACTCGTGAACGCTTGAATTTGAGTATTATTAGCTTATACTCGAATCAGTTGTTCGATGGATTTCGTCTATCAACTCAGAAGCAAGCATCATCAACATTGGATACAAGCCGACTTCCAGGAGGGAGCCGATTTTTAGAAAGGAGAAATTGCAAGAGTCAACATTGCCCATTCTTCGTACTATAGGGTACGTCGGGTACCTCTTCTAGTTTTATTAATATAGGCCCTGAGTATTCGGAAATTGAATAAGACGCTTCAAGATCAAACGGCGATATACAATTTAATTTAATTTAATTTAATGATAATATCTTATGATAAATATATGAATTTAATATCAGTTTTAAAAGTTTAATTCAATCCATCGTTTTTACTTTGTTAATAGATAAATTGTTATTTACAATCCATCCAATTCGTGTTCTCATTTTCACTTTTTCATGGCATAGGACATTATCCTTGGTATAGATTCATCGGAACAAAGCTTCAAGTCACACCTCGAAGTCAAGGGCCTTTTACGAAAAAAAGACTGGCATAGGAAACGGCCATACGAGTCATTCCATTGGAAGATATCCCCCGATGGTTGGACGATGGATTTCTGCGATCCTTGGAAATACGCGATCACGTTCGTTGGACGATTTGTGGATAGCTTGTCGAGAAGAGGGGGACAAGATGGACATGAATGCTTTGCAACTTTGGAATGTAGATTGACATGCAATTTGAAATTTGAAAGTTATAACGTACTCAACCCTCTATATTTGATTTCACTTTGCCTGTCAAAAAAAGCTAAATGTCAAAATTAATATTAGATAATAATTAGAAGGCGTCAGACAAGTAGAAAATAATAATAAAAAATTAAATCGCTTATCAGAATTGTAGAGAAGAACTGCATAAATTGGGGCTCGTCAGAAGTTGGGACAAACCGATTTAAAAAATGTAAAAAATTCTTGGTGCTCTACTTATTGTTAGTTTTCAGGACTTCGTCGAAGAAGGCGGCCGTTGTTGTCACACCTAAAAGCTAGCAGAGTGATAAAACTTTAGTGTACAGGAGGGGAAGGCGTGAGACACACAATTGATAGAAAAAACAATCAATTTTAATCATTGAAAAAGGAGTTACGCCCAACGGATGTCGAGCATAACTAAATAAATAACTTTACAAGTTTGATGAATTTAGCCACTGGCTTATTCGATATTATAAAACCGATTATAAGGATCTATATTTAATTTTGTCCAATTTATACAAAATTCTTCTTTGACTGAAGAATCTACTTCATATACTTCATTCGAATTAAGATGCTAATGTGGATCCTGATCCGTGAGGCTTCAAATCGTTGAATCCGAAATAAACTCCTTCCTTATGCCTTAATCCAAGGCTGGCTCCGTTTCTTGGGCCTCGACGTAAAGCACGGCTGGGCTAGGCTGAGGCTGAACGTCCAGCTTTCCTGTTTCGGGTGCGCCAGCGGGGATCACGCGGTACGCCACCTTTTCCCAAAGGCTATCGTGGAAGGTTGCTAGTAGAAGGAAAAATAATAAACATAGCATTAATTAACTAGCAAATTATCCTAATAAAGTCACAGAATCCATACATATTCACACAATATAAAATGGAACGTAAGAGTCTGAAAATTCACTACCAAAAGCAGCAACGCGGCCTACCGAGCGCGGTAGCACGACTAGGGCCCTGTCAATACTACGAGACGCTAAAGGCACGCATATATTGCTTAATGGCTCCTTCTTCTCGGAAGAGACTGAAGTTTGCAATTGCCACTGGTTTGCATTCGTCTTGACATCTCCGTCGGCGTCTTCAAATCCATTCACAGCTGGGCTAGAGGTCCCTTGTCGAATGGCGCCGTTTTCAATGTCGGTCAAGACGAAATTATCCAATTTGGCTCGTGGAATATTTTCCAATTGCTTAGTTCCTAAAATAGCTTCCTCCGTTTCTTGGACAAACGATTCACTGACTGGCGAGTGAGATTTCCGGTCGCTCTTGTCGGAAGAATTTATCTCCGCAAGGATTCCGGGCAAAATCGAAACTCGTGGTCGAGAGTCTTTACTAACAAACCCTTCTGAGGTGAATTTAAGTTTATCTTGCTCACTGCGATAAAACATACGCGTGTGATGGCCAACTCCGTCTCTGACTCCAGTCTTTACGTGTACGGTCCCGCACGTCGCCACTGAAGAGCACTTATCTCTAATCTTACCGGCTTGGCCAGCTTTTCCTCTCCTTTCTGGAATTCTTCTTAACTTCCAGCTGCTGTTCCATGCCTCCTTTCCTCTCTTCGTTCCGGGTTTGGTGCGTCCTTTCGGCCTATCACTACCATCCACCTTCACGTCGGATTCTCTCTCTTTCGCCGTCCAAGAGCCGTTCCATCTACTCACGTTCAAGTCATTTTCCTTCTCCTGTTTCCTTTCGAAATTTCTCCTGACGAAAACTTCTCTTTTCTTTTCATCCAATGAGGGAACGACCCGATCTCTCTTCTTCTGACCTACTCTATGTCCTTTCCAAGGGGTCGGCTTTTTCTTCACCTTCTCTTCCTCCATTTCTTCTGTCTCCTTCCCATTGGGTCGTTGTTCTGACGACATTAAATGCGGAGAATCTCCTTTTATCTTCATTGTCACCTCATTCACATTCTCCGATCTCTGCCAAAACCGAGGTGACAGTTGTGTTATCGACGAGGCCGAATCTGCAGCCCATTTTCCACAAAAAATCCAATAAGCTTTATTCAATTCTAAGTAAAACTTGTCACCGATATCTTGTCCAATTGACGATAGATTGAAAGATCATAAACTAGCTCTGAATATCCTATTATGATTTGTATATCGGTGGGCTGTTTTCATAGCAACATGTGTTTCATGCCGTCATTAGATTTACTATGTATAAGGTCCGTTTCACTTGTTTTACATGCAGCGATTAAAAGCCAAAAGTTGATATCAAAAGTCACATAGCTTAAGAAAAGTTAAGTGCTTTGTAGTTTGCTATGTCCCGTCTTAGGCTTTTGTATCCATAAGCTGGGATATTTATTTTTTTTTTATTTATTAATTTATTGGATCCAATACGTCCATCCATGGCCTGTATGGCCAGAGGCCGACGAGTTGTGTCCTTGGATGGACCTGGATTCACGACTGCTGTATGATGGTCGCAGCAGCCGGGGGTAAAGATTGGCTATCACGGATGGTCACCCACCCATCCAGTAACGAGCCGTGCCTGATGTAGCTTAACTTCACAGAAGTTGTGTTCAGTGAAAGCCCACCAGGCCACTATTAATAAATTATCATTCATTTGGTATTTAGTGCTCATAATTTTTTCTGTATTGCATTAGTAGCTTCGGTTGTCATTATTAACATAGTGTGGCTACAAAAAAAATTTTCTTGAAAACATCCTAACTTATGCAACTCTCCCTTACATATTCCGACAAAAAAAAGCCTACTGCTCTTTTAGAAGAAAAAACACTAACGGAATAAATTATTATAGGTACTTATTTGCCTTTGTAGCATAGCTTCTTAGAATCTTCATAAAACGGGTAGTGTTTCACGAGAAGAGACGAAATATAGCACTATGTTCCAATATGTTCGCGTCTCGATGGAAACACTACAAACGGGAGTCCTTTGATACCAGTGTAACATGCATATACTGCATGAGTGCATGCAAAACATGCAAACATGCACGGCATTCACGTGTAGCAAACCTTAAAATAAGATTTATTCTGATGTTAATGACATTTTCATCGATGATAATTCCACAGCCCATCGTGCCATAGTCCTGCAGGATTGGTTTGCAGAGCACAAGGAAGACTTCGATATCTCGCCTGGCCAACTGAATCTACGGACCCTGAATCCTGTAAAAAATTCTTCCGGTGCACTAAATGAGCTTCTCTACCGTCCAAAGTAGTTGCCAAAATTTTTCGGCCAAGGACTATAATTAGAACGAAAGAAAATCAATTACTTTTTTTAAGGCATATGTACGTAAATAAATTATATCATTGGCTAGGGTGAACAGAGAATAGTTATAAAACAAACAATTACCACTAAGACCGAAATTATAAAGAAATTGATGAAAAGAAGAATCGGTCTTTTTTATCTGTAGCAAACGAGATTTATTTGCAGATCATTAACTGTTCGACTGTCGTCCTTCTGCTTCTGACTCTATTGGTAGTGGAATGGTGAAAGCCTGTGCTGACTTGGGTTCTTAAAGAAATTCACCAGTCACAAATTTCTGGAAAAAAAAAAAAAATAATAACGAAGGCACAGTCACGCATCAATATGGCTCTTCTTAAAGCTGATTCCATTATGACATAGACGCCATTCTAGTGTAAAGATTTTCTTAGCAATCCAAACAAGCCATAGCCAAATATTAAATGGATATAATGCTTTAAAAGTTGACGAGTGATTTGAAGTTTAAGTAAATGGCCTGAGTGTTTACATTCGTGACTCAAAACAGAATTATCCTAATTCTTCGGGTCTTTAGGCGATGGCGAATTCACAAAACCTGAGATACAAGGAAAATATTTGCCAAAGGAAATTCAAAAGGGTTTTTGAAAGCCTTTTCTCCTCTCAAGCAGAAGGTTCCCTAGATACGAGAAGCAAACGATGGAGGAACTTTTGCTAACATAAACGTATTTATCACAACGGAGTCTTGGGAATTTTCATTTTTAATATAAATTTACAATCTTATTATCCCGCATATATTACTAATTTATAAACACTAAATGTACTTTATACATTATTTAACGCAATATTTTATGAAACAGAGGAACATACAAGCTTACAAAGAAAACGCAAGAATTCTTTTTTTTTCTTCATCTTAAAAAAGAATAAAGCGCAAGTTTTTCATTTAAGATGAAGAAACGTTTCTTTTTACCTTGTTTGCATGTTTCTTTTTCTAGTGGCTCTTTAAAATTATTATAACTTTAATTTCTTTTACGAAAAAAAATTCTTTTGTTTTATCATCAACAAAATTTTTACAAGGATAGATAGAAATTAATATTTCTAATGATGTTGATGATATTTCTATTTTTTCGGATCTGAAAGTGTAATAGTGCTCTAAAAGTTATTATTTAAAAAAATTTCATCAATATTAATTATACAAGGTCTTTATAATTAAAGTTCCATTTTGACATGGCCAAAAAAAAAAACTACTGGACCAAAAGCTATAATACTTGGTAATATTATACAAGAGGGCATGGTAAGCTCATACCCACCAAAAAAAAATTATTTCAAAAGGTCACCACCAGCATGGAATGGCGCTCTGTGCAATATTCGTATACGAAATTAGACACGAAGACACAGGTTAACAAGTCTTTAATCGTTATAATTCCATAACGCCCATTTTACAATACAAGGTTTATTAATATATTTATATACAATCGATTTTCATCCTTTCGGACATCATCAGTATATGTATTTTGAAATGTTTAAATTTCTTACAATAGGATTCTTTTTAAATTTTGAACAATATCTTTTTCAATTTATTGTTTTTTGGTTACATTGTTGTAATTCTTTGGTTATAGTATTATTAGTATTTATCCTATTTATATTATCTTATAAATACATTTTTAATTACATAGTTCTTGTATTCTTTTGTTTTTGCTTAATAATTCTTTTATTTTCTCTTCTTTTAGTATTTGGTTGAATAATAAATTACTATCTATTAATTCGGCATTATTTAAAATCTCTTGTGGACAAAATTTATTTAGCATAAAAATAATAAAATTTTCGATGACAATTATTTCTCTCTTATCATTAATTTTGTAGACTAGTTTGCATGTTTCTTCATAATTCCCGGTTTTATGTTTGTTTAATAAAATGTGTTCTGCATATTTGGAGTTTTTTTAGGGCATTTTTGATATAATATATATGTTCTTTGAATCTAGTTTCCAAATTTCGATAAGTTTTTCCAATATAAATTTTGTTACATTATTTGCATTTAATTTCATTTACCCCACTTTTTTCTTTTTCTCTAATTTCTCTTTTGTTTTCTAGTAATGTTATTAATCTATTTTTGGATCTAAAGGCTACTTTTATTTCTTTCTTTTGAAATATTTTTTTAAATTTTGTGACTTATATTTCCATGGAAGGTTAAACAAATTCTTTTCTTTTCTTTCTCTTTTGTATTTGTATGATTTTGTTATTTTTCTCTAATTTTGCTTGCTATATTAATGATTGTTTTATTTATTTGATCTTCCTTGTATCCATTTCCAATCCAAATTTCTTTTATTATTCCTAATTCCTTTTCTTTATATTCATCTTTTATGGGGTATGTCAAAGCTCTGTTTATTAGATTCCTAAACGCTGAGTTTTTGTGGCTCCACGGTTGGTTTGAATTTTTGTGTATGCTGTTTATTGTTGTTGTGGGTTTTCTATAAATGTTATATTCTAATTTTATTTTATTGTTTTCTTCTTTTTTCTCTATGGTTATATCTAAACAATTTAATTTGTTATCTTTTTCTTCTTCATATGTGAATTTTATTTTGTCATCTAAATTATTTAAGTCGTTTACTATTTCTCATATGTTAATTGACTTATCTAATATACATAGGCTGTCGTCTACATATCTTGTATACATTTGTATATTATATATTTTTTTTAAATTTCTTTTAATTTATTTTCTTCTAGATTTTGTAGATATATTTCTGATATTATTGCACTAATAAGATTTCCCATTCCCAGCCCATATTGTTGTTCGTAAAAGTTTTTATTATATTCGAAGTAATTTTGTGTTTTTATTGTTTCTAAGCTTATTATAATATCTTCTATTAGTTCTTTTTCAATTTCTCTTTCTTTTAAGTTATTTTCTATTATTTTAATTGCTTGATCGACGTTTATATTAGTATACATATCTTTTATGTCAAAAGATACTAATTTTGAATTTTCATTTAATTTTAATTTTTCTAGTTTTTCAAATACTTCGTTAGAATTTTTACTGCATAGTAATAATTTAGTTTCAGATTTTCTTTTAATTGTTTTTGGATATATTTTGCTAAATTGTATGATGGTGAATTAATATTATTGATTACTGGCCTTATTGGAAAATTAATTTTGTGAACTTTGATTCTAGGCTTCATTATTGGTGCTATAGGATTATTCATTCTTAATTGTAATTTTTGTCCTTTGAACATCACTGATTTGAATTTGTTGGTAGTTTTAATGACTTGTCTTTGGAACTTACCTGTTGGATTCTTCTTCAAGTTCTTGAATTTATTTTTTGTTATGAACTTCATCGTTTTTTCATCTAGTTCGTTGTTTATGAACTTCAAAAAGGTATTGTTCAAAATTTTAAAAGAATCCTATTGTAAGAAATTTAAACATTTCAAAATACATATACTAATGATGTCCGAAAGGATGAAAATCGATTGTATATAAATATATTAATAAACCTTGTATTGTAAAATGGACGTTATGGAATTATAACTATATACACTGTACAATACAACGTGTGTAAAATCATGAAGTCTTCAATCGTTACTAAAATTAGTTACATGTTGAATGTGGCCTCCACCATTTACTGAAAGCAGGTTACACCGGATTACTGCGTTCTCAACTGTAGCTCGTAGTATATCAGGAGGAATATTGCGCACCTGTCGGCGTATCGCATCTTTCAGTTCCGCCAAATTCCAGACGTTATCACCATAAACAGTGGTTTTGAAGTAACCCCAGAGCCAGAAGTCACAGGGGTTGATATCTGGTGACCGGGATGGCCAAGAAAGGGGGAAGTTCATCTGTGAAATGTTGCTGAAGTAACTGTTTGACACGTGTACCAATATGACGTGGAGCCCCATCCTGCATAAAAAACGTTGTGTCTAAAATGCCACGTTGCTGAAGTTCTGGTATCACAAAACTGTCATACCACACAACACGGTAACTTTAGGAGAATGCAATGGAATTTGGTGGAGAACATGAGGGGGACTGGTAGCCCAAATCCTGCAGTTATGGTTGTTGACATCCCCATTCAGGTAAAAATGGGCCTCGTCCGTCCACAAAATGTTCCATGGCCAATGCTCGTCCACCTCCATCCGTGCAAGGAATTCCAATGCGAAGGTTCGAGTTGTTGAACAACGTGGATTTTGTATGGGTAGTACCGCAACACTTTACGTACGATCTTGTACACCGTACTCAGTGGTAAGTCCATTCGACGTGCAACAGCACTTACGCTGCACGCCCCTTGTGAGGTTTCCAATTTTGCTTCCTCTACGGTTACTGAAACAGTCTCCACGGTTGCCTCAGGTTTCCTTCCTCGGCCAGGTACTACCGATAACAAACCTGTGGCTTCAAACTTTGTCATCATCTTCTTCAAACTCTGCGGTGTCATTGCCCCCCGACGTACATGTATTCGTCGAACGATACGATAATGTTGCAAAGTCTGCCGTACATTGCTATTGCATTCATAATAACATTTAACCAGAAACGCACGGTCTTGCATGGTAACAGGCATCGTCGACTAGTACGAGGGGCGATTGATAAATAAGGTCTCCATGGCTGTAACTTTTTT
>JAHWFO010043799.1:565804-580684 GCA_023313115.1 Rhysida immarginata
CAAGGCACCTGGTTTAGTGGACCCATTATGGTTCATGAGAACTTTCAATGCTAAAATATGGCATGTAATATATCAAACGACTTGGAATGATGTGTCATGAATGAATATAACGTAAAATTAATGCTAGTCGAAATTGGTGCAAAGGCACCTGGTTTAGTGGAACGAATATACGCACTCGCCAATATAAATATTCCAAATTCATATATAAAAAAATGAATTACGAAGATTCAGACTTACACTGTGCCTTTGCAGTCCCTTTTTATTTGTTGTCTTTGTTTTTATGTCTACATCTTATTTCATATCTAACCATTTCTGTCATTCAGCTTACATTACCATCCTTTATGGTGTTAGCAGATTTTTTGTCTTTAACAGTGTATGCCGTCGTAACTTTAGAAGTCGTATCTCTCGATACATTTAATAAAGTGAAAGATTGTGTCACTGGTGCATCGACACGAACAATTTGCCCTTTTTGAAATTCACTGGTGTATCGACACCAAAATATGCAGTCATTCCCGTGGAGTGAATAGACTGTCGACTCTTTCGGAGAAGATTATTTGGATGTTTGACGTTCCTTTCTGTCGAAGGTTTAAAAAATTTGGTTTTGCGAAGAGCTGAACTATATTTATTTATTTATCTAGTCTGTTAGTTAGTTATATATATTTGTGTATTTAAGAGAAAATATATACAAATACAATATTCTCATTTTAATCGCAGAAAGCTGAAGAGAAAAGAAGGAATGAACGTATAGAATAGAAAACAAAAAAAATTAATATCGATCATACGGAGGAAATAATCTAATATAGAAAAAAACCGATGTTTGTCGTTAAAGGAAAAGACCGCCAGAAAATATTGATTTATGTGGATACCGCAACAAAAAAATGAACAAAGACATTGAATCAACAGTCGATTGCTATAGATGAGGCACAGTGGGCTAAACAAGCAATCTAACTAGAAAGAAGTCAGAAAATAAAATTTCCCAGAATCAATATAACTGAATTTAACTTTGCTTCAGGTATCTAGGGACAATCTGGAACTCAGGATCAAATGCCAATTAGGAGGATTTTCTCGGAATACCCGTACTTTTGTGCTTACTATGCAACTATCAAAACTTTTTTTGTGCCGTTATTGTCTAAATAAAACAGTATTTTACTATATCTTATTTGAAAATTATTTTCAAAATCTCTCGGTAACAAATGCTTCACTCTCATTTGAAATGCATCACCAAGGTAAATATGTTTTTCTATTTCTAAAGTCTTTCATTTAACAGATCAGGTCAGATTTGATCGAAATTATTTTTTCTGCTAGTTTAATTCGTCTTGTTATAAACGCGAATACATTTATTTGGGAGTATTGGCGAATAACGAGCATACTTTCTGTTACACCAATTTTTTCCATTAGCTAGTGTCTCGAAGAGCTCAAGCAAATGATCTGAAACAGAAGAATGTATAAAAAAGCTACTCTGGACACGGTTCTCGACAAATTTTAAGTGTTGCCGCACGCCAAAATGTTTTGCTACAATGAAGGTTTTTCATGATGGGCTATTTTCTTCGGATCCTTTCGTATAACGCATATCAAAAGCAATGGGAACTACTTTGGAAAACTAAAAATAAGCAAGCTATTAAGTTAATAGTATTAACGTTGCTAAGATGCAGATAATTTTGCTGTACCGTGTCCACGATAGCCCAATTGGTAAGGCAACGAGCATGATATTCATGATTCCTGATTCGAATCCAAGTCGTGGAATTTTCCCTTCCATTTTTTCTGATACTATCATTACCTTATGCTTGGAGTATTATCTCCAGTTTCCATTTACTAACCTCTTACTGCACTTATCATCTGATAATTCTGAAGATGAATCTGACTTTAAGGACGCCTTGGATAGCGGACTAGCATTGTAAATAAACATAGTCCCGACCAGAGATATAGATATGTGCTTGGTTTGGTTTGTTTAGTATTAACGTCCTTTTCAATTGCCATGGTCATTTCAGGACGGCGTTATAGGGGGCGCAAATTTTGCCTCGCAAGGGTTCTTTAACGTGCAGCCGGCAAACGACTACACGGGACCAACGGCTTTACTTCCCTTCCGAAGGAAGTGCGTGATCTCAGGATTTTCCCCCCTGAAAAAATTCTCGTCGTCCTCGGCCGGGGTGGAACCCGCGTACTCGGGCATCAGAGGCGATCACGCAACCACTGAGCCACCGAGACCGATAGATATGTGCTTCACCTTTCTATTAAGGAAAGCTATCTATACTGGAAATAATTTTGGTTGCAGAACAAGATCAATCATCCTATGAAATAGGAATCAAAATGGCTGCCTGCAACAATGAATTGTCCTTACTTTCTTTATACAGGCTGTTTCTAAATGGAAGGACAATAAGTACCTAGCGTGATCCATTGCATGATGACAAACTAAATGTTCCTTATGCAAAACGTTCAAATTCAAATGTTTGCTAAATACCTGGCGAAAACGTGATTTAATCTCAAAAAGTGGTGCAGTTCATTATTTTGATAAGAGGAATAGACTGAAATGCTCTCTGATTATTTGTTTATTTGTAATCTTGCAAGTAACAGGCTATGACAGCCCAATAACAGCTTGCAATAATAAAAATAATACAATAATACAGTATAAAAAAGAATAATAGCAATATAAAAAGAATAAATATAGCATTATTAAATATAGACAAGGAAAATAATCATAAGATAAATGTAATATTTCAAAGTCATTTTTAACATGGTGATTTTAATTTTTAAAAAATTAAATCAGTAAAAATTGTGTAATATCCAGTAATAAAAAGAATAAACGTAGAGATATTAATCAGCAAATCTAGATAAAGAATCATAAGATAAGTGTTATATTTTTAACAAGAGTTTGTTTATATTGATTATAACTCATAAAATTTAGATCGATTATATCAGACATGACGTTACAAGCTTTAAACATTCTATGAAAAGGGAGATTGCTTATAATGGTTTTTTTTTGGAAAAGGTAAATAAAATATATCGTTGTTTCTAGAATATACCGATCACGAAACATTCCCCACCTCAATATTGCGCTATCGGAAATGTTGATTGATTTCTGACTCCTAGAAGTTGTTCAGTTGTCCGCGTTGTAAGATTTGGAAAACAATAGCTTCTGTATCCAAGCGAAAGGATAATGATTTTAAAGACAAGTTTTATATAGCGTATTCACTTTTTTTCGTTTCATAGATAACCGTAAGAAATTTAATTCATAAGGTAGTAGAGTGATTCAAATTGTCCACGTCCCACAAAGCAAGGCGCTAGCATACATACAAACACCTCTTGGTTAAAATGAGCGACAATGTCGTTCCTTTAATCGGCATGCGGATTTAAAACTATCATTTTCCAAAAGATTTTTTTAACTTACTGTTATATATACAATCTATTTCAAGGTGTCTTAACTTCGAAATTAATTTTATGATGCAACCTCATTGAAGAAAGTCTTCAATCACCAGAATATTCACCAAACACCCCTTTTCAAAGTGGCTCCGACTTTTAGTAGCAGCACCTTCCTCCCTATTTCAAAAATAGATTAATCTGTTTCTAGAAACATCAGAGCTTTAGCTATTAGAGAAATATAACAGGAAGAGTTAATCGTTCATGTTCTCCGTGCAAGTAAGGTGTGGGATTTTTCGTGATCGGTTTTGTACACGTAGATTAGAACATTATTTTAAAACATTGTGCATTGTGTATGAAAACAATACAAAATGCGCACGTTTTCAAAACAGGTAAACCTTATCGATGTTCACATTGGCGTACTAAACTAAACAACAATACAAGATGCAGGTCAGCATGCTCTGTATTTGTATATGTTTTAATGTGATCACAGTAAAACTTCGCAAGGACATGAAACCTAATACGTAAAAAAAAGTTTCAACAATTGAAAACACAGAGCTCTAAATTATCTACAGCAATAATGCGCTTTTGTTTTGACTAAACGCCTGCATCATTGTGACGTCGTACGGTATTACTTATTAACAAAGCACTACATTGTTTTTTAAACTTCCTCGCCTGCTTGAATTTAATAAACTGCTGGTGCGGAAGTTTCATAAATGACGTAACGATGTGATTTTTTTACACTCCCAATATTGAGTTTTCGATATTTTTGATAAGGAACTTTTTGCTTCGTTTGATGCATGGAATCACGTTATGCACTTATTGTCCTTCCATTTAGAAACATCCTGTATAGTGCTTTAAGCATTCCATTGGCCGCCAAGAATTTAGCTTATTTTTAATGGAGACCTTCGTCAGGTATTTACTGATAATTCTCTTTCTATATACTTTCAGGTATTTTCTTAAAATGCTTTTCAGTTGGTTGTAGTAATTAGATCTAAGTCTGGTTAGAATCGTGGCAAAGATAAAACGGATATTTTTAAAGTTCCTTCCAATGAAGAAAGACTGGTGACAGGGGCGGCGCGAAGCGGTAAGCAAAGTAAGCATCGCATGGGGGCGCATTGCAAGGTTTGAAAGGGCGCATATTTTAGAAGTTTGCATAGGCTTGCATAGGGACGCCGAAGAAGCTAGCGTCGCCCCTGACTGTTGAAATGGCAACGTGCGCTTCCTCGAAAGGATTTCGCGCTTTCTAAATCATCATGACTATGTGATTTTCATTTCGACGGACGAGTTATTATAACTTGTCTTTCTTTTCTTGTCCTCCTTTACCTTTTCGGTGTCGAGGGTTTTAAATAACCATTGGATCTATTTGAAATTTAACCTAGAAGGGAATTAGCCCACTGAGGCTTTGTTTGTAACCTTGAGGGACAAGAACAAACATTCATATTTAGCGGGATTCGAGCCCCCGACTCGTTGATCTGGAGATCGACAAGACTGCGCCTTAGCGCACTAGGCCGGCTTATTATAACATCAACTCGAGTTATCACTAACATAAAATTGTTTTTCATTTCTTGTCGACCATGAGATTGTTGATTAAAGTATTTATTAAAAAAAAAAGTGTTTAAACTTTATTGTCAATAAGAAAAAAAGAAGATATTTTTTGAAAATATTCTGAATTGTAAGACTGTCTTCTATGTTTTACAATCCCTAAATTTAATTTTTTGATTATGTAAAATTAAATGATAATATTTTTTTTCAAGTTTTTCAAAAAATTTACTTCAATTCAACTTCAAAATATAAGGTGTGTCTAAAAAATTCGATCAATGGATGGATATCTTAAAAGCAACGTGAGATAATGTAACGTATTTTTAAATGGGTGAGGGTTTTAAAGAAATGCGGCAGAGTTCCGCATTGAAAGTGTAATTAAAGTAAACATTTAATTTTATATTTCTGACTACAAAGTAAGATAGCGAGCTCCGTAGGCACGCTATTGACTGTTTACTTTTACATTTGCTACATGAAATCAAAATTTTAATCTTATGACGCAAATGGCGTAATTCAAAAATTTCGAAAACATAAATTACGAACAAAATAACTAACTATTTTCTTATACAGGGTGAGTCAAAAGTCAAAGTTGGGAAATCTGAATACTCCAGTAGGGTATGGGTGAGCTGGTCTATCTTTTACGGTATGTACCGAACATGGCCGCCATCTTGAAATCGGCCATCTTAAATCTAAGTCAATTTTTTTTTAAATGGAAAGAGGGTCGTGTGATATATCAAATAACATCAGCATTTTCTGACAATTTCATTCCTGAAAACAGATTTGAAGTAGCAGTTATGGTTCAAAAGTTACAGCACCTTTTGTTTCATTTTGTAGCAGGTAACTGAAGATGGTTTTGACCACGGAGGAGAGAATTGAGGTCATTTTGATGTCTGGAGAACGAAGTTTCCGTCTCATAGCTGCAGATTTTAACAACCGGCACCCAGAAAGACCTCCAATTTCACACAACACTGTCAAGTGCTTAATTAAGAAATTCCGAGAAACTGGGACTGTAGTTGACAAGGCACCGAGTGGCCGTCCAATAAGTGCTACTGATGACACAACCTCAACAATGGTTTTGTCGTCCTTCGTCAAGAGCCCACAACGCAGCACACGACGTTTATCAGCAGAATGTGGAATCAGCCAGTCATCGATCGTACGAATCCTTCATGCTCAACAATGGCATCCATTCAAGATTCAGATTCTCCAGCACCTAGCAGAGGATGACCTAGACAGACGTATGCAGTTTTGCACGTGGGCCCTAGAGCAACATCGACAAGATCCCTCTTTTGCACAAGGTATCTTGTTCAGTGGATAGATGTTCAATTTCCTGGTCATTGGATTGTCCGACGTGGTGCCACCTGATCTCACACCACTTGATTTTTATCTGTGGGGTCATTTAAAGCAACTCGTATATGCAGAGAAAATCAGAAACAGGCACCATTTCCAGCAACGCATTGAAGAAGCATGTACCAGCATTTCTGCGAAAATCCTTCTGCGAGTGCATGACGATTGGATTCAGCGCCTTCAAATGTGCCTTGACCAAGAGGGATACCACGTTGATCACATTAAATGACTGTCCTTTATGGAGAACAGTCCAGCCTGTAATTCCAAACAAAATGTGTTTAACGTTAGAACCATAACTGCTACTTCAAATCCGTTTACAGGAATGAAATTATCAGAAAATGCTGATGTTATTTGATATAGCATACGACTCCACTTTCCATTTAAAAAAATTGACTTAGATTCAAGATGGCCGATTTCAAGATGGCGGCCATGTTCGATACATACCGTAAAAGATAGACCACCTCACTCATACCTTACTGGAATATTCAGATTTTCCAATTCCTGCAAGGTTTTCGAAAAAACAGGGCGTACTGCGACTTTTGACTCACCTGTATATCCTGCACCAATGAACGACACGGGCTGTGTCGAGTAACCCCTTTTTGAGGGAAGATTACAGGAAACCTGGGTACGTAGTTGACCTCTGGAGTCAAGGTGGTTAGGACGAAGCCTATCAATAAACCAAAAGAAAATGGCCATTAACGAAAGTTTCACTAATTAAGTGGACTTAGTCTAACGCTAGCCAATGTAACGCTTAGAAGCTATCCAAATGAAGATCTTAATATTGCGGGGCGAAGAGTTGGCTTCACAGCACGCTACGTTCTGCTTACCGGTAAGGATTAATGCTGCTTTCGCTATACTCTACACAACAATTCTCTCCGACGTAGTCGCATACAAGCTCTTGCGTATGACGGAAACAATTCGCTTCTTGGCGCTCACGCGTCAAACTTCCTTCATGTGCTTTATCAGAGACTGCTGGCTCCTTTAAATCGTCTTCTTCTTCCAAGCCCACATTCGACGGGGCGCCTATGCCCCTGTCGGATGGCAACTTTTCCAGTCGCTCTATACGAAGCTCTATCAGCTCGGTTAGCGACGAGAATGTCTTTGCCCTCGTGTCCACAAGGAAATCCTTCACAAAATTTTCCCGCGACGGTGTCAAATTATACGCACTTCGCTTCTCTTCCCCTTGTGGCACCTGGGACGAACGGACTTCGCAGTCCCCGCGTGCCACGCCACGCAGAGGTCTCTTGCGGCTTCTCGTAGTTGAGTTTTAGAGAAATGCCTTACCTGCTGCGAAAGTGGACGCTTGGAAGTCGTTCGCATCTCCAGGTTCCCGGGAGGATCGGCAAAATACGGAGCATGTCCCTTTAACACCTGTCCTGCGCGAATCTTCCGCCACTCTCCTCTTTTTTTTTTTTTCATTCCCTCTTTCATCTCTCCGCCAACGCCTCATACGCGTGCTCATTGGCTCTCTACCTGTCTCTCCTCTATCAAGAGCCACTGAACAAATCGCGCGCTTTCTTTCTCGAATCTCCGACGTTGACTCTTTCTATTCGTTCTTTCACCTTTCACTTTCATATTAACCGGCGCTCTCTCTCCCGAACTTCTATCATGATCCATCGTCTGCTTTTGTGGCTCTTTATTTCTATCTCTACAACTATCTTTCCCTCGCCTACGCCGCTTTTTGCGAACTGGGCTTTGGATGGGATTTAATCTCCCTCCTTCCATATCTAGTGACAGGTAAAAATGCGGCCACGGGCATGCGCAGGGAGACACCAATGGAGAGCGGCGTGTAGCAAGGAGCGCAAGAAACCGACGCAGATTCGTCTGCTACGTGCAGCCGAACGGTGTGTGTGCGAAAGCTCACGTCAAATGGAAATGGAGCAAACAGTCAACGCCGAATTCTAATTAATAATATAAAGTTCAAACAGAGTCAATACGAGCTTATCATTAAGTTCGACGGCAAAATTGGTTTCGGTAAATATCAGATGAAACAACCAAAATTAGTTAACACCAAGCTACGCATCCAACGTGTTCGCCCACAGATGTACAGGAGTGGAAAGTGGAGTCTGTTGCATGACAACGCACGCCCGCATACGGCGATCCATGTACGCAAATTGTTGGGCCAACGCCTTGTAATTGTTATCGCATATCCACCGTACTCGCCTAATCTGGCGCCTGCAGACTTCTTTTTGTTCCCTCGCCTCAAGGGAGTCCTGAAGGGCACACGTTTTGAAGATTTACCAGACATCCGATGACGTGTGACATCTGTGATTCAATCGATCCCCAAAGAGACCTTCGCTGGCTCATTCCTGCAGGTTTATCAACGATGTCAAAAGTGCTTCCATGTTACTTCCAACGATGTTACTTTGAGGGTGAATATTTTGTTTCCATGTTTTGTTTTATTTGTGTTATGCTTCCATTCATCAAACTTTTTAGACGCACCTTGTATATAGGCAAATGCTTTGTCAGTCCGTGCTATCTGGTGATAGACTTCGACGGTAATAGCCTTTCGAGGCGGAGTTCACCAATCATTAACTTCTAATAATCATGCTATGAGGATGAATAGTTAAATAAAATTTTGTAAACATTCCAAGAAGGAGCTTTAGCTGTAAAGCAGAAACGCATTTATACATTTATTAAGAAGAAATTAATTCCCCCGAGTAGGGTAAGGCAAATAGCGGACCCTGCGGTCATCTAGTTTTACGCCTTGATCTGCACTTCGCCCCCCCCCCCCCGGGCGAAATTTTTTAATCAAAAAATTAATTTTCTCGAACGTAGTATGTAGAAAATGTAGAAGAGCTCTGTCTTCTTTCCTTTCTCATCATTTCCGTTCGAATGGCTTATCACATTCCATATGTTGCCATAGTTCTAAAGACTAAGTGACTGCCACCCCCGCAACTTTGACCCCACTGGAACAATTGGGCCTGAACTTCATAGTAATGTAGATCTTGCCTAGAGGAATCTGGACACTGAATTTCACTCCTTTACGTATCTAAATAGCACATAGATCTTTTGTCCCCTCTGACTTTCTCTCCCGTAATTCCGACCCCACTGCATCAATCAAAACCAAACTAAATAGTAAAGGTGGACATGCTCATAGTAAGCTATATTCCGAATTTCAATCTTCTACCTGTATAAATTATGAAGGTGGCGGACGGATATTGTAAAACAAATAAGTAGCTCCATTCCGCTACTTAATGATATAATTTATGAGCACTTGAGCAATCGTGCGTCGACAAAGCGATTTCAGGCGTGCGCGTGTCGATGTCAATAATGCTTAAAAGATGAACAGAAAGTAACAATATTTTTATTCTTGACAAATCGATTGTTATATGACATGCCATTATCTTGGTATTCTTTAGCATGTGAAGGGGTCCACGTAAAATTCTGAAAAGTTGATAACGGCCGAGCTAAGATCTTTATGGTCATATTTCTGAAAGCAAAATTTGTAAAAGTTAATCCTCTTTCAAGTTATCGTGCAAACGGCGGACAGACCGTCAGACCAAGCATGCACTCTTATAAGTAGATTTTTGCTAAAGCTCCTAATGAATACATGAATTGGATTTTAAATTTAGTTATCTACAATATTTAATTAAGTACAAGAGAAATAAAAAAACATAAATATAGACAGATAACTAGTTATGATATTTTTAATTTGGTCGGCTTCCAAATCTTATTTGAGCATTTAGAAGTAAGTTGTTTTGGTTGGTATTTGCTTTAAAGATTTCGATGTTTTCGGCTGCATTACTTATTTTCTATTCTTCCAATTTTGCTAATTCCTAAAAAAATATAATAAAAGCAGAATTATTAAAAATTATCAATACAAATTAAAGCGAAATCGTTTAATAATTTAATATGTTAATGTCTCTTTCGTTTAACCTGAGCTGAAAAACGATAAATATTATGTATATTACGTAGATGCTAAAAATTATGATGTCGTTGTTAACCTGAGAGATATGACCTTTGTTTACCGAAAACTAGCTCTCACAGAAATCGGATAAAACAAAGAATTAGTTTCGAACATATTTTTAGAAGAATTGTACCATTGTTTTGATAGCCGGAACCTATCATGAGACAGGCTTGTAGACAAAATTATGAAAATTAAGATCATTTACGGTTAATTTAATGAAAATGAATAAATGGTTTAAATGTTTCTTTATATTTTTTTGCAATATTTAAAATAATAAAAGAAGATTCATAATATTGTCGGTGTTTTGATGGATACTGCCCTCCAACTGTCGGCTTAATTCGTTGACATTCTGGATTGGTCTTAGGCGACGCCAAATGTACTCAATAGGAGAGAATCTGGCAATCGGGGGGAATTTTGTCCTCAAGTACGCAAAAGCTTCTCCTTCTCTGTCCAGTGCTTTCATACATGTCTTCATTAGCCCCATTTTAATATGCAGGCGTGGGAGATATACATCTTGAGGGTTTACTAATGGCTCATATGACACACACGCGGAGACAATTCATAAAGAGAGTTTTCTTGTGTGGCCGGGCGATATCTTGTTGAAAAGTAAGCCTCATGTAGCGCGGAATGAACGATAAGAATTAGTTGTGTAGAATGTCCTCAATGTACCATTAAGAGGGTTTAACGAACAAGGAGCTCCAGCTAGCAAATGAAATGGCACTTCCTGGTGTCGGGCCATGTGCTAATAAAAGAGGCCTGCGCTACTTAGGATTAGCAGTAGCACCCGGCGTTGCCCGGAATTATTATAGTTGTAGGTAAACAGAACAATCTCAAGAAGTTAAATAACTCAAATTGGTTTTCAGTAATTCTACAATTTCCTACTGTAGACGAAGCTCCCTTTTTTCAGGTGTTTCTGACGCCTGGATTACTTTTGTCTTCTCTGACATTTCTTTGGTTCTTTTCTTTGGTGACATTTCGATATATATGTATCCTTCGATCGATTATTAAAGAGCACAATAAAATGTGCTTGTTTGTTTGAAGAGTAATTTTTGTGGAAATAAATTATTAGAGATGGTCTGTTAAAAAATATTTACTTTATTATTCATTTAGGCGCTTGTCATGAATGGCGATACAAGCAATTTCCTCTCAGTCTAAGTTAACGGAAATAAATTTAAACATTCACTTCGTAAGATTTTAAATTTAGATTTTCATTTTCTATCTAGACGTATGCGTGACGTTAGACGCCCTGACTTGGAAGGCAGTTGCAAGTTATCTGGCACACTTGCGATTGGCCATAAGGGAAAAAGGAATGATAAACTCGGTGCGAAACGAGATCCGAAGCCCTACTCGGGAGCGACCAGTTCATTATCAGTCCGATGCCGAGTATTTTGTTCGTTGCTGCGGCAACAACGGCGAAAAGAAAGATGCTGCGATCAAGAGTCTCCATGACAACAGAGATTTGCAACAAAGCGAGAGAAAAAGATGGCAGTGGGGGTAGAGGTAGGGGTTAGCAACCATTCCCATACACAACGCCATCTGGTTTCCTTCTCACGGTAACAGCTAAGCGGAACCATTTCGAATGAGAGCTACAAACAAAAGATTGGAATGGCTGTCACGTTCGCCTCATGCCCATCCCCCCGATTCCTTTTCTCATATTTCTGGAACGTTGTTTGCTCACTACGAGACTGCCTTTAAAACTTCTACGAATAAACCCTGGATTCGTCGCCACTTTGAGCAAACAAAACTTACAATATCGACTTGTTTGCCTCCTGCTTTAGGTCGCCCGTCCTGTGTGCATAGGTCGCAGCAATTGTCCTAAATTTAATCGACATATGTAATGCTTTGGTTAATAAAAGACAGCCACGTTTGAAAACCAGCCTTCATCATTGACAGATGTAATGATTTTCTCATAAATAGTTTTAATGCTAATTTTCACATTACAACGGTATAGCAGACTACATTTTTATTTTTAATTACTAAGCTCATTTACTAATTAAATTTCTAAATTTACTTGCTAATTGTTATTAAGGTCCGTTGCAAAAGTATAAATCCGCCTAAATTTTCTTAGCTATTAATAAACAATGAATGCAAGAAAAACTTCAGCATTTTGAAAAGCTTTATTAATGCTTATTATCTGCTTTCTCAACAGTATAAACGCTTGCAACTTTAATTTTGAAAAATTACAAAAAATGACATATTTCTCTGTGTTGCATTAGTATAAATCCACCCCTTATTTTTCGAACATTGTGGACTCTACCTTGACACTTTTTCTTCCAAATATTTGAATGTGATTTACATACTATTCACGTTGATTTAAAACCTTTTGCAGAAATTTTCACTTAAATTAATCATGCCGTGTGGATCAGTACTCACAGATTTCGGAAAATGCCAAATTTCTTCTTGGCATGAAGAAGGTGTGTCTAACAGAGAAAATGCATGTTGAAATGGTAGAAGCCATGGAGTTGTGAATAGTTTCCTCAAGTTGAATGCAACCGAAATACGACTTGGTCGCCCATCGAAACTGCCAAGTCGAGAAAAACGTGCAATTACTCGTGGAGTTAGCACATCTTCAGTGTAACTTGGAGAAATTCCAAAGAGAGATAACATTTTTGTATCAAAAGCGACTCTCTCCGGGTTACTCAAACGTGAATCCCATCTAGCATACAGGAAGAAGTACATAGCTCCCGCTCTGAAGCCTCAGCATAAAGTAAAAGTCTAGAATTTACATAGATCACGTCACTTGGAAGACGCAATGGTAAAAGGTGGTCTTCAGTGACGAGAAAAAATTTAATTTAGATGGACCGGATGGTTGGCAGTATTATTGGAGTGATGTACGACATGAAAAAGCCATATTTTCCTTGCTGCGGATCTGTGATGGCATGGGGCGGATTTGGATGGCAGGGTAAAACAAACCTTGCAGTAATCAATACATGGATAAAAGAAAAAGACTACCAAGAAACTACTAGAAGAACATCTGCTACCTGTTGGAGAGACAATTGGAGGACCTTTGTGGGAATTCCAACAGGATAACGCACCCGTTCACAATGCGAAATCAACATATGAATGGTTCTTATCAAACGGTGCTCAAGTCATGGATTGGCCTGCCTGTTTTTCAGATTTGAAGCCAATTGAAAACCTCTGGGGTCAACTGGAAAGGTCTGTGTACGCAAAAGGTAAACAGTATGAAAACAGTGAAAAGCTCAGAGCAGCTATCATCCATCATTGGCAAGCATTCCACAAGAATCACTGCAGCAACTTATTAATTCCATGACAAACCGAATTATTAAAGCGGTAAGGAAGAATGGTGGACAGGGGCGTAACTATAGGGTGACTAGACTGGCAAATGTCCAGAGGCCCATGCCAGTTTAGCCCGAAGGAAAGGAGTCCACACCAGTTTAAACCATAGAGAAGAAATAAGATAGAGAGCATTCGCCTGCGCAGTGAGCGATTTCGCATCGAAGCAAAATAGCCAATAGCGATTTGAGAAATGATCACGTGATTGGGGATGGATGAGAGCGAAGCGCCGCTATTTATAAGGAGCGTTCAAAAAGAAACGAGCCATAGTCTGGAATGTGCAAACCGGTGACAGAATGGTGATATCGTTGCGTGTGTAACAAAGAGTGATTCCGACAAGAGCGCGGAAGTTCACAGCCCGCTGCTAGAGGGTGACGATGGAAGTCATATGACTACACAAAGGAAGTAGAAGCAAGCGTCAATCATCCAACGGTCATTCGCGTTGTATAAGCAGTGAATATAACTGAACTGGCGCACAGTATGCGCCCAATGGGTGCCCCACAGTCTTCAGCCACAACAGGAAGTATGTCGAATGGCCCACTGTCTTGATGATCTTCAGCGCTATTCCAGGGACAGGAACGAGTACATGGCACGAGTGGTGGCTGGAGATCAGTCTTGGTGTCATCATTTCGAACCAGAATCGAAACGACAAAGTCTCCAGTGGAAGCATCCAGGGTCACCACCACCAAAAAAAATCCAACGCAGCCCCGGGAATTTTACGAGGCAGCCGTTCACCGCCTTGTCTCGCAGTGGGACAAGTGCCTCAACAGCCAGGGCCAATACTTCTGACATACACGTACTGGTTTCTGTTCCTAGGCCTCCGGCTTGTTTCTTTTTGAACGCTCCTTATACAATACAAAGACTGTGTCGTTTAGCATTTTCAGGAATATAATTTTCCGTAAGATGAACGGTTACTGTGAGGAAAGGCAGAAGGCGATAGTGAGCGATTTTTGGTGCTAACATAGCCGAGACTTCGAGTCACGTGACTTAGGGATGTTGGCTACCTGCTCAGAAGACCTTTACGCGCTCTATCTTATTTCTTCTCTATGATTTAAACCAAGAAAGGGGGCCCCATAAAAGTTTCTAGCCAGGGGCCTCCACACTTCTAGTTATCCTAGTGATGGTGGAAGTGTTGGTTGTTATGTTACAAGAATCACCAAGTGTTTTTCATTCGCAAATGTTGGATTTATACTTCTGTAACACAGAGAAACAGTAATTTTTTGTTATTTTTCATAATTAAAGTTGCAAGTGTTTGTATTGTTCAGAAAGCAGATACTAAATAAACTTTCTTGCATTCATTGTTTATTAATAGTTAAGAAAATGTAAAGAAGACAAATGGATATCCATGCCCTAAGTGAGTTTAATTTCTTACGATGTACATTTCGGCTGCTAAGCAGCCAGCTTCAGATAAATCCGATACTGAAGCAGAAACGTGG
>JAHWFO010043799.1:582648-639431 GCA_023313115.1 Rhysida immarginata
CCCCCCCCACCCCCACCCCATGCCTCCCGAGTAGGATAAGGCAAGTCATCTATTTTTACCCCTTCATCTGCACTTTTTACCTTTCCCCAAGTTTTTTTAAATCAATAAATTGATTTTCTCGAACGTAATATGTAAAAAATGTAAAAAACCTCGTATCTTCTTTCGTTTCTCATCATTTCCGTACGTATGATATATCACATGCCATATTCTGCCATAGTTCTAAGGACCAAGTGACTGCCACCCCCGCAAATCCGACCCCCGTATACAAATCAAAACCAAACCAAATAGTACAGATGGACATGCCCATAGTAGAATTCCGAATTTCAACCTTCTACCTCAAAAAAATGTAGAAATTATGAAGGGGACGGACTGACATTATAAAAACAATAAGTAGCTCCGTTCTTATTCTACTTACGAGGGTCAGGAAATATTTTTTTTACAACTCCTTTATTACAGATAGATTTGGTACACTATTTTTCAATGTAGTCCCCATCTTTTCGATGCATTCCGCCATCGAGTCGGGTAGGCATGGATACCTCGGGAAAAAAAATTTTTCATATAATGGAGATCTTGCTTATAGGAATCTGCATACCGAATTTCACTTCTTTATATGTACTCGTATAAATACACCTAGACCGTTTGGTCTCCTCTAATTTTCACCACCAAAACTCCGACCTTAGTGGGCTAATCAAAATCAAACTGAATAGTGAAGGTACAGAAAGCTACATTCCGAATTTCAACCTTCTACTCAAAAAATGTAGAAATGATGAAGGGTGATTCAAATAGTGTGTGGAATAAAACCAATAAGTAGCTCCATTTTTCCGCTACTTAATAAGCTTATAGATTATGAGCACTTGAGCAATCGTGCGTCGACAAAGCGATTTCACGTGCGCGCGCCGATGTCAATAATGCTTAAAAGATGAACAGAAAGTAACAATATATTCCTTCTTGACAAATCGATTGTTATATGACATTGCCAGTATCTTTGAATTCTTTACACTCACTGTTTTAGCACGTGAATTCGACTTGAAGGGGTCCACGAAAAATTCTGAAAAGTTGATACGGCCGAACTAAGACTTTGATGGCCATATTTCTGAAAACAGAATTTAAAAAAGTTAATCCGTTTTCAAGTTATCGTGCAAACGGCGGACGGACGGCCGGCCGGATAAACGTACAGACCAAGGACGCATTCTTATAAGTAGCTTTTATGCTAAAGCTCCTAATAAAAATAGAATTAAAAGAGAAAAATAAAAATCTGCACGGCTAGTCACTGGATGGGCGACCATCAGTGACTCACAATCTTCACCCCGGCTGCTGTGACCATCATACAGCAGTCGTTAATCCAGTTATTAATTTATTAAGTTATTAATTTCTTTTTATATTTGATTATTACTTATTAAAGATGTGATATAGAAAGGACACTGGGCAATATTCTTGTAGCTGCTGCTGCTGCTTCACGATTTACGACTCAACTGAAAAGAAATATCGTCGCAATTACCATTCATCTACACAGATGCCCCTCTGAATTAATACATCTGTATATTAAATTTTTATTCTTCTTATAATTTTATTAAAATTTTCATCTTTGAAAATTCTCTTCATCATGTCTCACCAGTGAATCTAAGAGGAATTTGGTCCGAGAAGCAAATCTTTTGTCGTCGACTCATCTTTACCTTTAGCTACGCCCGAAGGAAATTTTGATCTTCTCAAAATCTTCATTTTGAAGCCATCTAACGGTAAATGAAATTTTTGGGTAAGCCTTCCCTCTCGCGCATTTTTTTCTCATAACTTTTTATCCCGTTCGGTCCTTCTTCGTCACGCCAGATAGACTGAGTTCTTTTCTCGTCCAATTGCATGGCATGTGAAGTCACTTTTGGAATCCCCAGAATGATGGCAATGCCTCGTAACGAACACTTCTTAGGTTGCTATCATCCTCGTTGGAAATCTAGTAATTCTCCTGAATACGATAAATTGCTTCGCTTTTTCAATAGTCAGTTCAAGTTGTCAGTTTTTATAACAGTTTCAGTGATGTTTAAGAAAGCATACTCAGGATGCTTTACTGTTTCAGTGTCTATGGAAGGTTAATCGAATATTTATTAGAGGAATCAAAACCTGTGTATTTTCATCCACTGAAAATGCGCTGTCTTGCTATCTGCTAGGTCAAAACAATATTGTCGATATGGAAGCAGTTCTTAAAGACCGCCATTTTACTTAGCAAGAGAGATTTTAATAGAAATTTAAATGAACTCATTTTAAAGGGCTGGCATGAAACAGGTGCACTATCCGATCCCGCAATTTATGCAGCTCTTCGCATTAATCAGAAAATAACTTTTCTTTTTTCTTTTTACTTTGTATTTCGCATTTAATTTTTACCATTATTCATTTTTCAACTGAAAAAAACTGACGTTTCGGATAAATTCTTTTTCAACGCATAAAATAAAGGTAATAATAAAGCCATTGAAAGACGTCTTATATGCAGACACAATAAGGGGGAGTGAAAGTATTGGCTACGGAGAACAGAAGAAATGACTCTTTCCTTGCATTTCCAGACCTTCCCATTGGCTCCCTTCTGTTCTCCCTAGCCGATATCCGCCCCCCCCCTCCTTATTGTGTTTGTATATAAGACGTCTTTTAATGCCCTATTATTACTTTTATATTTTTCTTTGACAAATGATTGTCTTTGCCCGTTTTTTTTTTGACGAATCTCGCTCATGCTCTGCAATTTGATGTGGATTCTTAAGTCCCTATATGCGAACATTGTGGCGAGAAACTTAACCGCTTGTATTAAAGTTTACTTATCACTAAAAATTAATCGCGGTAAGAAGGTGTCGTCCTCCATCTCACAATCAGCGTCCACGAAACTATTTGCGAATCGTGACTGTTGACTCCTTCACTGACATGAAGCGCGCTCTAATCACTGTATATTATGGAGTTCAATACTCTAGTTGCTGCTCCAGTTGGTGGTTAATTTTTTGGCATGTCGATTATTTTAGCGTGTAACATCGTTAATGTCTTAACGTAAGTCTCGACGGATTCAAGAATTGGAAAGTCTACATTAGGTCCCAGTTCTCTGAGCTCTGTTTATATCTGGATAATACATGCACTATGTATATTAGACTTTAAAATGTCTTGCTAAGTTCTTATTATGAGATTTCAGTACATGTCCTTGGTATATATGTAAATGATTTTAAAAAATTTTAAATCACTTCTGCATTAATCCATTAATTAAGAGCAAGTTTGAAAAACGCTTTAGTCGAAATAATGTTCAAATTAGAATTATAATGACGTAGGCAGGATTTAAATTTTAAAGGGATTTTAATGCTTTTGGAATTTACTTTATAATTAATTGAAATAAAAATTAAAAAGTTAATTCATAAAAGTTAACCAAATTAAAAAGGACTAAGCTATTGTTTCATGACGGGAGGGATTCTTAAATCCTGACTGAATGAACAGCTGGCGGAAATCATGTTTAGAAAGAGAGCTGTTAAAATTCGAATAAAACAAAGTAAATAAATACATAATTTGAAGAATTTCAGAAGCAATTTTAACGGCTTGTCAAAGAGCAAAACAGAGGCTCATGAATACATTCAAGGAGTTAATTTAAATGTCAGAAGTGACATCCCGAGATGGCTCTTTGTTTAATAAAGGATCTCTGCGAAGAATTAATTAACTTTATTCAAATGAGCCAAAACGGCCTAGATAATGCTTTCATATATATTTTTAAAAAGTATAATTTTTTAAGTGTTCATTTTTTTAAAAATATTTTTTCTGTCCGTTAATAGAATTCTCTTATTATTTTTTACAGTAATTATCAGACCACAATTTATAGATTAATGATTTATAATAATTTATAAATAGCATAGTTGATCGAGGCAGATATACCGCAATATTTAATTGTATGAAAATAGATTGAAACAGAAAGGAAAAAATCCGTGATCTGGATTCGATCCAGGAACCATGGGTTTCCGAATCATTGGTTAGTGAATTTTCTTCGGAAGTTCATGTTTCCTGGTTCGAATCCAGGTCGCGGAATTTTTTTTTCCATTTCCATCTAATTTATAAATTACAAATTTCTAGATTATGTTCGCGAATGCTTCCGTTAAACTTCTTCCTCTCACGTGAACATCGTGTCTAATTCAGATCTATGAACAGAGCCTCACTATAGAAGTAACATGATGTTGAGCATTATATTTCTTCAAGGATTATACGATTCAACTTCATCACAAATAGACCTAAATTAAATTTTCCTTTAGAAATAAATAGTTTAAATTGTATTTTAATCAAGGGCTTGATTTATTTTTAAAATCTAAAAAAATTAACATCATTAATAAGAAAAATTTAACACAAACAAATGAAGCTCTTACTGAAGGATTTTGCAAGCCAATCTAAATATTTTCAAATCAAAATTACTGAATTGTTTTTTGTGTATTTGTATATTCCTTTTATTTTTAAATAAATATCCATGCAGCATTGAGGGGATCGTCCCTTGCCTGCCCAGTTAGCGTAGTGGGTATGGTGTCGGGCTTGGGGACGGATTTTCGCGAGTTCGGGTCCCAAGCCCGGCGATCGGACGGGACCTGTGAACGAATTTTCGCGAGTTCGGTTCCCAGGTCCGGCGTTCTGACGCTATACAGGACTTAGCATTGAGCGGTTTAGTAATTAACAAACCATGCATGGTCCCGTTTCTTACGTTTCATGCATTCTAATAATCATCAACCTAGAAGCTAAGAACTTCGAATTACTCATGAGTCATGACTTATTATTTCCAAAATCTTAAAAGTTTGCGATATGATGACCAGAGCCCAACTCCCATCGGATTTATGAACTTTAGGAACTTGAGAATCTTTAAATTAAATACTTTCTTGACCAGTTATCTAGCAAAGAGAATTAATCTTCAGCAATTAACCTTAAACAATATCAACACGTAGAGCTGTGCAAGTTTCAGGATACGGGCATTGTCAGATGCCGCGTTACTATATATTCTCTCATCAGAAGAATTTACGTTGATGGTAACAATCCGTAAAATCCATCAAAACATCATGGTCATGTCTCCTAACGAGAGACTGATAGTTTCTCGGAACAAATCAGTTTTAACGTTATGAAAAATTCACGGAGTTTTGGTAAATACGTGGCGGTCTTCATATAAATCCCTTGCGGAAAACATCATCAAATTAATAATTATCGAATGATTGGAATAATAATTGTTGCAGCTATCTAGCTGTAAAAGTAAATATTAAAGGTAAGCTTCGAATGAGATTATTAAAAAAAAAGGATTAATATCTTCCTTATTCATATTAGCTTTTATGGGTTATTAACTTGCTATAGAATATTCGTGTTGGTTAAAATAAAAAAATACATTTATAATATAACTACAGGGTGATTCAGAAAGGTAGGCCAAGAATGAAATACCATGTACAGTTTGTAGCGGGGAACAAACATGGATCCGGAAATGCATCCTTACAGAGATAATGCAACTTGTACGAGGTAGGAATGACATTACAGTAGCTGATCAAAATGCCTAACCTGTGTCTCGAAGTCGTTGGTCTAGTGTTTGAAACGCCCGGCGATGTGGATGACCACGGTCTGGCAAAACGCTGTTGGTAAATTCTTTCCGCTTCAGTAGCATACCCTGTGCCTCGCCGTAGACGAGATGCATGTTCGCCAGCTCCGCATTAGTCAAGCGATCCATTGTAAGACAATGGCGTTACATGTTTCGTTTCCTCTCTTTTAAAATAGAGAACACGAACAATTTAAATGTTTAGTTCCTAATTTACATGGACCCTACCATTGCCGTCCGGGAAACGCACATCCATTCCTACCTCGTACATGTTGCATTATCTCTGTAAGGATGCATTTCCGGACCCATGTTTATAAGAAAAATATTGTTCCCCGCTACAAACTGCACATGGTATTTCATTCTTGACCTACCTTTCTGAATCACTCTGTATATCATCATATTAACAAGTTCATCCGCATTGAATACTAAATAATGTGTGCATTTCAAGACACGTTATCCACATTCAAATCTTATTGAAATCTAGTTTTTATAGTGTAAGCTGCTAAAACTAAAATGAAAGAAACATTTTTTTTTTAATTGAGCATTTATTAAAAAATAAAATATAATTCCATCACTAAATATTACATCTTTCTCTCTCTTTTTTTTTTAAATATCGCTACAATTATGTTTTCTAATTTATATAAAATACGCATACACTTTGACGGTATATAGAAGGGTACTATAAAGTTTATATTTATATAAAGTTTGGTTTTCGTGCCAAACCTATTTATAAAGATGAGTATTTAAAAATTAGTACCAATTTATAAATAGATCATTAAAACTCATGCAGGACCACTTACAAAGACAATAAAGACTAGAAAAAACAATGAAACTTTGGCAAGAGTGGAAAACAGTTTTTACTCACCAAAAATTCAATTGAAATATTAAGTAAAAAAATATTCACTGAAATCGTCATGTATAAAACAAATGATTAAGGAATGGTGCACTAAATATTGCACGTACCACACTTTTTCATTTTCTTTTAGCGATTGTCATATCTTAACAACGTAGATCAGAAACTGGAGGTGAAATCAAATTTTGCTTTTTTTTGATTCAACCAAATTACAGCTCATTACATTTGATATAGTTTCATGGCATGACTTTTACCTTAAAATTAATAATAATAATAATAATAATAATAATAATAATAATAATAATAATAATAATAATAATGAGGATAGAAGAGCATTACAAAACAAAAGAAGAGGAACATTTTGTAGGATTTTATGAAAGTGTTGCAGGTATACTGTGTCAGGATGTCAGGATGTATTTGACTATAATATTTGCACTTGCTCTTAGGAAGAGGCAATTCGATTTTGGTTATTAGTTACATACCTATTGTATTGCGTGCTTAAAAGTATTTTGTTATTATTAGTTTTAATTTTTTAATGTTATTATTTTTTAAAATGTATTTGATCTTTGGCTTTTAATATATATAAATAACGTATAAATAACGAACGTCCTAATAAGACCATAACATGCTATTATAAAAGCATAATTGTGAGATGGTGCTTTGGAGAAACTTTTTACTCTGTTTATTAGATTGGAAAACGGAAAGCTGTAAAATGAAAATTATACATGTATATTCATGTGGAAAATTTTATTGATGATTATTTGATAAGAATTGATGAAGATACACCAATCTACCTTTTTAAATTCTCCAACAATCTGAAGAATGCTGAGAAAGTAAATTTTAATGAAGAATATTATATTTTTTGTTAAATGAAACTATAAAATTTAAAAAATAAAAACATATGAGCTTGTCTGTCCATAATATCAGATTGCTTTATGTTTTTTTAAATTAAAGAGTTCAAAGAAATATTTTTGTAAATTTTTTATTAAAACTTAAAATTTCAGAATTCGGGATCGAACAAGAGATCTTTGAGCAATTTACGGCAGATTAGCTCTTGTTAATATTAAGGAAATCGTACCATATATCATAGTTTCATATAGTTCTGTGTTTAATTGAGAGCATTGACTATACCTTCATCAATTCTATTTTAAAAACAATTATACGATGTCTTCCTCTGCTGATTATTCTAGTTTGTTTTTTTTAACCATAGAATAAATTTCAAACGTACATTTCTATAATGAATTATAAAGCAACTGGAAATGAGTGATATTCAAAATTTTAAACTCGAATTTATTGGAGTTCTACAGTTTCATTCTTTTATATCAACTCAGATAGAAAATCAGCCTTTATACCAAACTTTATGTGAAATAAATCAAAATAATACATGTTAGATATCGCAGCTTCAAATCTTCAGAATTGATTTTGCTATCATACAAACTTATTAACGAGATCACTTTCAATTTAAATTAAGTAATTAATTAATAAATAATGACAATAAATTTCTTAAGTATAAATCAAATATTTTACATATTGGTGTGTGTGAAGACCTTTTTTATCCAATGAATTCTCTATCTTCTCATTTTTATGTTCTGTCGTTTAAATGTATCCAGTAATGATGTTAAAAAATTACCTGATACAATCATTTTTCTGGATTCATTAAATAGCTCAGGATTTTGTCTTTATTTGAAAATAAAATAAAGGATAGAAAATTTGAAAATCTTTCTTTTTTGTGATTCTAAAGAGCATAATATTTTAAATCACATATTCAATGTTCAGTTTAGAATAGAGCGCAAAAAATTAAAACATTTTCAATTATATATATATATATTTTTTAAGAAAAACAAGTCTAGATAGACAAATGATATCTAAGACAACTATACTTATCAATACTGTACTTAACACTTGTTAGAAATGATGATTGACGAAAGCCAAAATAATTTTTTGGGGGAAATTAATCCTTCATAAAATAAACATCAATAATAATGGAATGTAAACCTTCTTCGTTCGTGATTTTTGATAAACACAGACATGAGAACCAAAATTTACATTAGAAATTATTCGAAAACATGTTCATCATATCAGCCTGAAACTTTATAAACAGCGTTCGTCTCCTGTGAAACCGTGATGAAACTAGTGGGTTTCTTTTAAACTGTTTGAAATTTAGTTAGAAAATAAATAAAGATCAAAATAATAAAGTCGTATATCAAATTTTATACATATAAGTTTTCAAGAGGAAAAGAAACGATTATTTGCTGCTTCATAAACGACATCATTAAGTACTACAGTTAATCTAAGAATAAATTAATAGTGAATACATAAAAATTATTTATACCAAAATGCGTGTTTGCTCGTTTTCGTTAATATAATTGAAAAAATAAATTGAAAAAAAAATTCCCTTGAAACACAGCATTTAAATTAGAAAATTAAATTTAGTGAATTCTAATTTTTCAGAATTAAATGAAATTGATTATTTAAAGCCAATCTAACACGCTATGCAATTATATGGGCAATACATATTTTGTATACTTCTTGAAATAATTTAGTAAAATTTAAAAAAAAATATGAATACAAATTTTAAAAATTTACCTGTGAAACTCATATTATTTTTTTGTAATATATTATAATCACTCCTTTAAGGCAGTAAAGCCAAACTTACTCAAATCAATATGCTTACTAAGTAAATATCAGTTCACAATGATTTTTTTTCAAGTATTTAACATACACATAATGAACCATGCGTGATTGATGGCGATTTTGGGGTGCAGTCAATGAAATGTCGATATGAATTGTAAATTTTATGAATAATTATTATGATCAGTTTTTTTAATGATTGCAGTACATCTTCAGTTCTGTTTGAAATGTTCATGATGAAAGAATTTTCTGAAGGAAGAGTTTGTTTATTAAAGTTTACTTTTTTTCTTTCAGTTTACAGTTTGCTTTGAAGTAAAGGTATCAGAGAGTACTTTCCTGCTCGGCAACTAAGATGGGAGAAGGCGTTTTCAGTGCAGTAGCATCCTCGGGAATTTTCAAGACACTCTGATCAGCCGTGATCGTTTTCGGCTGGGAAAAATCCACCGGGTCCGTTTGCACTTCCATATCGACATAGTGAATCATGTCCCTGCTTCCCGTTGTGCTACTTATTTCGCTGTCGTAGAAACTGTCTCGCCTCCGCTCCCGTGACATTCTTGAACTGGCACCGCTATCTCGGAAAACCGTCCTCATTTCCCACTGACGAAAATCCCTCGGTTGACCCAGATTGACGTTGAGCACCGAGGGATCCTCGCTGTTGGTCCGCCACAATTTGTTCGATCGCCCGATTGTCGTTTGAGGAGACACACGCGAGTCCAATGGCTCGTAGCCTTGGTGGCTGGCCAGGCTGAACGTAGAACCCTTCAGCCTCGATAAGAGAGAGCGCGAGCGACCACGATGTTTAGGCGTGAGAAGGTTCGGCGTTTCACACTGAAGATCGTTTAAAGATTGACTGAAAGTTAGATCTTGCTGATTTTGAGAACGGGGGAAGTTAGTGATTAGAATACCGCCGCTGATTGACTTCTCTTTGTCACTCGGTGTCGGCAATTCCAAAAACACGGCCGAGTCTGGTGTAATATCCTGCATGTTTTGTCCTTCAGGTAGAACCGGTGTTTTACGAGAATTTGGCGTCAGATTAAGATGAGGAGGAGCAGGAGGGCGTGTAAAGGTTCCACTCCCCGTGGAAACTCTGTTTCCAACGCCTACATTACAAACTTCTTTGGAAGGAGTGGTGTTCACACTTCGTCTATGACATAGTTTCATGGTTTTTGTCCCTGAAAGTGGTGGAGGATGCAAGAAAAGGTGTACATCAAAACTTGTTGAAGCGCTTTCAGAGCTGCATGTGCTACCATATCGCCTGAGTGTTCCGATCCCAAATCGATTGTTTCCACATGTGCTCCACTGATCACCTGATGAAACATCCGTCTCCTGGCTACCTCTAATCATTTTTCTCATCCCGTCGACGTGACATTCTAGTTTGCCTCCTTCGCATGTCAGACTCACTCGTTCGGCCTCTGGCAAGCCTTCTTCGTCGGTCATGACCATCGGCTGTTCGGGATCGCCCGCATCTCGAAAGCGTATAAATCCGTTCTCGTTAAACAACATTGAAGGAGGACGACTGTGAACGTCCGAAAGAGGTGACATTGTTGCTCTCATTGACTGCCTTTTGCTTCCGAGAGAGCGGTAACATTCCGAGGCGTTAGAAAGAGACGATGACAAAACGTATCGGCTCGAAAGCGACGATACATTGGTACCTTCGCTAGGAGCCGATGAAAACATCGTTGCTACGTTTCTGCTCGTTGTCGGATGCAAAGAAGGAGTCGAAACATCTGGGTTGCAAAACGTCACGGGAAGGCTTGCATCCCATCTTTCAAAAGTGAAGTGAGTTCGTGCCACTGCTGCATTGCTTACATGGTAAGTTGGATAAATATCATCGCCACCAACAACGATATCGTTTCGAATCATGCATGCTCGTAATGTTCTTTGAAATATTCTTGAAAATAAAGAGGATTGTGTGTTCCTATTGGAGACGCAGCTTTCTTGATAATTATATAGGTGACTGATTACAGCCATCAACAAAGCACTCAGAACAAGTTCCAAAAGTCGACTGGTAAATTGGAAACTCCACCAAGGCCAAAAGGACAGAAGCCTTCTGGAAACTAGTCCACTGGTAAGAACAATTCCAAAAATGGAATAAATAGTTAGAAAAATTCCAAGAACTGAAAATAGCAGTAGAAATCGTACGGCCAAAGCCAAATATGGCCTCGGAAATTTCGACGGTAGAGGAGCTCCTTCAATGTGAAGTTTCGTGAATGTAGCGCGGATAATTTCCCCTTGCTTACGTATGGCTGCCAAATGTAAATGGTGGTAAACGTGAAAAACACTGAGCAGCAATACCAGAATCCAAACGGAGCATAAACAGTGGGAGACGAGAAACAGAATGGCGCAGTAGGTGCCACTCTGATCGAAAATGACGTCAGTTATTACAATCGTAACTATATGAATCGAAATGATCATCACAAGATTTCGTGTCTTTATGAAAAATAAAGATTTAGAGTAGTAATTGGTTGTTTTTGTTAGCGTAGAAAAGGTCATTGCAAAAGCCGACATTAAGCAAGGATAAGTCAAGTCGTACAGGACTTGTCCTAAAACCGGAGATAAATTTTTATCAAAGCTATAAGGATCGTATAAAAGCCAAAAAGATCTCGAAGAACCAATCACTAAAAGAAGAGCGTAAACTAGAAGAAATGTCGTTCTGTCTTCACACATCGCAACAAAATGATTTACTAGCATAATGCAGCTCGTAACAGCTAACAAAATAAAGAGCGCTGCGATTGGATAGATATAGAGATCCCAAGCGATTCCCCATACATCCTTGGCTTCGTCTATCCACTCCAGCGTAGCATTCGTGTAGTTGTCACTTGCCTCAACAGACAGATTTCCATTACTGATAACGGAAGTACTCGTCGTAAGATTCAAAGTTCCTCCTACAACTTGAGTATCTAAAGTAATAATACTGACGTCACTGCTCACATTTTTGCTTAGCATTCGATAATCCACAAAGTCTGCCACCGTCGAATTAGTCCAGAGAAAAGTTTTTTCCGTTGAGTTCCCATTCTTTGGAGAAATTGTATTAGCTTCCCAAGTGGATGAGTTCATAGTTGTTGAAGACTGTGAGATCATTGTTGTTAGATTCACCTTTGCAGATGAAGGCGACATTGTTGACACCAAGTGATGATAAGTACTTGTTACATCCTTCTGAAGAGGAGCTTCACTATCGGTTTTAGAATTGTTTACTGATTCTGAAGCTTCAGACAAATTGTTCGAGGGAGCTTCTCTCCACCCGGAAGCATTTTGAACAGATAATACGCTATCCTCATCTAAAACGAGAGGATTTTCACTAAGAAAAGTTTCGTTTCTCTCCTGGTTATCTTTTGAATCTATCCTGGGAGCAGGAACTGGAAGATCAGCTTTAGGTAGTTTTAAATAGGATTTGACCGCTCTCCTGGTGTCTTTAGTCAAAGTTTTATATTTCCTGCCATTAAGAATCGACGGCACTACATTGGCAGGCAGCTTAAAATCGAGAGGAATGGAGTTGCGACTGTTTCTTACTATATCTTTGCGGCCATTAAAGTGATTGCTTTGATTCTTAAAGGGGAATTTACGCTCGACGTTTTTCCACGGCGCAAGGTATTGATTGAATTCTGGTAGCGCTAAGCGGTCGTTTTGTGCACTGCTTCTGCACTCACTTCTCTTGTATAATAACGGCAGAGCCAGGAGCACAGCTATACATAGGCGGACAAAGTCTACTCTATAATCCATTATTGCTTTATGCTGTTCAGGAACTTCCCAGAGACGCTCGAGATTTTAGAAAAATGTCGTTCGTTTTTTTTTTATGGTAATCCTTGTGCATATTCTTATTTGAACTTAATCCATACACAATGGGAAAAAATAATCATAACTCACAAACTTAGGGGAGAGACCGAAGAAAAAAGTTCAACACAGACCCATGGGGGATCAGCCGAGGAGGACGATCTCTTCGCAAAGCGATGTATGTTGTTGCGACGTCGCGTGGCTGTCATTGTGAGAACGAGACAGATGGAGTATCGATGAAATCCCTCGTGCTGCCCCCGTTGCTATGACGACGAAGCATCCGCAGCTTCAGGACGTTCCCCATTGCTGTTGCCGAGGAGACCGTAGAGCTTCGACCTAGACCGTCGGTTGATGAACCGCAATGACTGAGCCTCAACCGATGGCTCCTCCGTCGCACGAATATATATCACGGATGCACGGCCAATCACATCACAGGCAAGCGAGCACGTGGATGCTACGGAACCCATCTGAAAGAAAGAGACCCAGATTAAGTTCGGGATGAATCATTCGTGGTCAATGAAAAATAGAAAGAAAAAAAGATCAATAATTTGTTCTCTGTCGAAACCTTTTTCGAACATATTTCGATAAGTTTGAGGAAAAAAATCTTTACCTGTATTTTCAAACAAAAGGGGAAAAGCATCCCTACTTATTAAAAAATGTTTATTTCTATTAAGGAATAGCCACATTAGATAGAGATCAATTGTTCACACCTTGAATATCTATAACCGATGCAATAATAATAATAATAATAATAATAATAATAATAATAATAATAATAATAATAATAATAATTGTAACAACAACAGAGAGAGAAACACACCATATAAACTGGAGTGCAAGGCCCCGTGTTGTCCCCCAACAGGCCTAAGCCCAAAACGGGGTTAATGAACCACATGTAAAAATTAATAATATTAAAATTAAAACATTAAATAATAACATTAACACAGCGAGAATATTAAAAAATAATAAAATAATATACGAATAATAAAAATTAGAAAGAAAATGAATAGGAAAAAAAATAAAAAAAATAAAAAAAAGAGAGGAAAGGAAGAAAGAGACAGGCGTTATGAGAAAAGAGAAAAATGGAGTTCATCAGAAGCCGTAAAGTAAACAACATCGTTGAAATTATCTAAGTAATTAGTAATCACTTTATACACCGAATCGATCCGTGAAATAAACGTCTTCCATTTGTACAAGGGAGTAAAAACGAAAGACGCGTCAATCTAATACTCTGAAAGTTAAAATCATTCACTAAGAAACCTACGCTCAACTTAGCGTGAAAAATACCAACAAGAATGTTAACCAAAGTTCTTTATTATGAAAGCTTTAAAATTAAGGCATTTACGTTGTATTTTATGTAAAACTTGTTGATTGCCCCCAAACCAGATCCACGCGCAATAGATAATTTTAGGAATCACAAAAGTCTTAAACAGAAGCAAAAAAGTTTTTGCCTCTGTAAAGAACTGAATGGACCTCTTCAACATGCCGATGCAACGTGAAATATCCAGATATACTTGATTTAAATGCTCAGAAAAGGAACAATTGTGTGACATAACCACTCCTAAATCCTTCAAAGTATTAGTTCTAACCAAGGGAGTACCATTAATAACATAGTTAAACACAAACGGCGCAGTGGAACGATTGATGGACATCACAAATGACTTGGACGCATTCAGTTCAATCCCATTACAACAGGACCAATGATACACTCGTTTTAGCATGACCTGCAACTCGTGGCATGAGGACCAGTCGTTAATGGTCCGAAAAAGTTTAACATCATCAGCATAAATAATGATTTTAGTATGGGAATCAGTTAAAACATATGTAAGATCAGCAAGAAAAATGTTAAACAATAAAGGACCCAGAGGAGACCCCTGCGACACACCACTTTTGATATAATAATCCTGATTTCTTAGTCTAAAAGCCCGACCTGTGAGCATATCATTGAACCAGTCATTGGCCACTAAGTCCAATCCTACAAATCGCAGTTTAAACAGCAACAAAGGGATACTAACTTTGCCAAACGCTTTTGAAAAGTCCAAATATAGTGAATCGACCTGGGACCGTGTATCAAGACAATGGGTAATATGGTGCAAAAATATGGCGAGATTAGTCTGTGTGCTTCTCTGTGATCGAAAACCGTGCTGTGCATCTGGAAGATGAGCATCAACGTGTTGAGAAATTTGGTCAGCAACTAAAGTCTCCAACAGCTTAGCCGGAAACAAAATTAAAGTGATGGGACGAAAAGCTGATTTAGCCGAATGCTCGGTTTTTTTAGGGATCGGCTGGATCACCACTTGCTTCCATGCAGCCAGGTAACGTCCAGACCCCAGTGATACATTGAAGAGGTGGGTCAATGGAGAGATAACCGCTGACAAGCAGCCTTTAAAAATAAAATTCGGGATATCTGGAGAAGTGCAGACTTTTGACGCAGATAATCTCCGAGCACGATCTAAAATTTGCTGTGCAACCAAAGGTTGAAAAATGAACTTCTTATCTACGTAAAGTGCTTCAATACGCTGTCAAAATATCTTCATTCACACACATTTTCAAATTATTGCTCATAGTTGACGCAAACGAATGAGCAAGTTCCGACAAAGCATTAGCATCCAGAGGCTCCTTATGATTTTTGTTGCGGTTTAGACACAATTTGGCAGTTTCCCAAAAGGCAACAGGATTATTATTAACTTGCTCTTCCAAACATTTAAAGTAATTCATACGATCGTTGATCCAGCTATTCTTGAACGCTCTTCTGGCCTCGGCAAATAACAAATAATCGTCTTGGGCCAAAGATTTTTTATACATTTTATGTGCAGTAATCCAACTAGGGAACCTTGGCATTGATCTATTCTTCCTCGTTGAAATGCATCCATTAACTTGTCGTTTATGCATAGGAACGGCTTCAGAGACAGCATAACTGGTAACAGTCACAATATCATTCCAAATCTCTTCAATATCCAACGACTTTAACGTTTTAGACCAATCGTTATTAGCAACTTTCCGATAAAAACTCTGGAAGTCTGCACATCGAAAGTTGTAACACGAATCTTTGGGAGGCGAAAAAGTTTCCAACTCGTCCTTAAAATACGCAATACAAGGAGGATGGTAATCATCTGGGTCAACAAGAGGCGAATCTGTGGCAGTTACATGCAGAATTAAGTTAGAAAAAATATTATCCAGATTATCGCCGTATCTATTCCGCAGATGGTTAACATTATTAAGGTCTAACTCTTTTATCCAACTGCTGGTAATTAATTTTCTAAACCTGGAATAGTAAGCATGATCATCATAAACATTAAAATCAGAGTAATTAAAATCGCCCACAATAATACAGTCCGCGGGTGAATGAGCAAAAAACTCCGTAACCTCCTCCAAAAAACATTCCAGTTCATTATTTCGCAAAAGCGGGGGCATATAAAGATTCATTATGATTACCGGTTTAGATCTACCCGCCGAAGTACGACGAACAATTTCTACAGCGACGACGTCGATACATTTGACAGTAGTAACGAATCGACAATCTTTGGCTCTAACAGATACCGGAACGGCGATAAGTACGCCTCCTCCTCGTTCCTTAATAGTTCTGTCGCTCCTATACACATTGAATTCACAACCAAACAATAAAAAGTTGGAAATAGACTCATTAAGCCAGGTTTCAGATAAACAATATAACAACTGAGGATTCTGTGCTGAAAAATCAAAAGTTCGAGCCATCTTGGTTCGCAAACCGCGAACATTCTGGTAATAAATAGCATTAACCATCAGAGTTGATCACGCCCTCCTCCTGGCGCACAGTGTCTACTTCATCTAATTTAAGAGATAAACCACCCGAAGCTGAATCATTCTTACAATAGGACGAGTCTATCTGACTGTCGTAAAGTTTACCAATAAACATGGAAATTAGCACTCCTTCCGGCCAAATAGATGAACTAAATAAATAATCAAAGTATTTTTCCTTTAGCGATAATACAAAAGAAGAGTAGGAATGAAACTTAGTCTTCAGCTTAACGCATCTCTGTATGGAGATTGAGGTGGAAATATCAGCAACAAAGTCATATAACTGCTTTACAGAGATATTTGGCTCCAATCTTGTGACAAACAATTTCTTCTCCCTCTCTTTCGTATATCCAACCTTAATTGGACCATCTCTATTAGCGTTAGCACCTATAATTATATTTTTCTTATCTTTCCTAATTTTATCTACGCGAGAAGTTATTGCTCCACTTGAATATTTCGCCTTAATTAACTCGTGCGAGACAGTCTCACGCACGCCCTGAACAGCTAAACCGCTAATATCGTACTTGCTAGACTTTTCCTTAGACAGTTCCTTATTATTATTATTATTATTATTATTATTATTATTATTATTATTATTGATATTTTGTTAAGGGTTTAGCGTTTTGTTGCTGATTAAAATTACATATTATCAGGATGATGAAAAAAGATGAATATAATGAACGTTAGGCAGACAGAGCTGCACTCTGTTAAAAAACTTTTTGCATAAATTTAGGAGCTATGGATCGTAAATAACGGACAAATACGATGGCTGTAAAATAATATATTGGCAACAGGTGTAAAAAATGTTATCTAGTCATTTATCAGACAATATAAGGTGAATATTCTTCTCGTACATGTTCCCATAAAATTGGAGATGGTACATGCTGGGATTCCCCAACGGAATATATCTTACAAGGACGACAGAAAACTACTTATCCACAAAAAAAGTTTATTCATACGAATGCGCATTTTGGCAGCCAAACTGCTTTCTTCAGCGTATTCAAGTCTTGGATACAATAAAGTCTTGAATACGCATTGACGAAGGTAGCTTCGCTGCCGAAATGCGCATTCGTATGAATAAACTTTTGTTGTGGATTAATTGTTTCCTGTCGTCCTTGTTAGTCTTTGTCCACAGTTTCTGGCTCCGATTCTCTCTGGAATATATCTTGTTGATATTAGCCGGGTACTGACTGAGCGAGCAGCCTCGCGAGGCAGTCTCGGTTTCAAGGAAACTGTCCAAACGTTTGCCTAGCGAGGCAAGCGTGAGCCATAAGTCGGCCGAGCATTTTATTACTCTGAGTTCAGACTGCACATACGGATAGCCGTTGCAGCTTCTGCGTTTATATTAGTCCATCTCGTAAAGAAAAAGAAGAAAAAATCTATGAATACAGATTGCAACATGGGAGCAAATTATTTGAAGAAATGTGTTTTGATGATGAAGAAAAAAAAATTTACACGGATGTCTGAGACTGAATTTGAAACACTCTACCTCTTGTAAATGCCAAAATACTTACGAATGACACAAATTCTATTACTCTCAGTTAATTTCCTGGCTTATACTTCGCCATGCGTCTTTCCTTAGCCCTCTATTTGTATAATCTACGCATTGTGTATCCAAAGTATATTAAAGGAACCATATAATTTGATGAGCTTTAAAACCTTCTCTTTCTCCATAGCGCGAGCGAGCGAGGCAAGATAGAACTGTCTTGAGTGCGCGAGGCGTTCGTTCTGAGGCGTTCGCCTTTTTAGCGACTGGAGAAGCTGCGATTTTGCGAATGGAGAAGCCGTGATTTTGCGCATAGTCAACCTATTTTTGAGAAATATCAAGCATAACTGGCGGTTTATCTACTTTCTGGACCAACTAACCCTCGGAAGGCCGAGATCGGTCAAAATGACCTATCGGCCAAAATTGGCCAAATCAGCCAAAATCGACCAAGTCGGCCAAATGACCCTTTGATAACACCTGTATATAAAAAGGGTGCCACACATTATAGACCTATTTGTCAATTACCCGCTATCTCCAAGATCATCGAGAAAATTTTATTTGCTAAATTATCTAGTTTTCTTTGGTCAGTTATACCGAATACCCAAATGGGTGGATGACCTAACACTCCAACTTGCTTTTTGATTTTCACCATTTTAAATGATATTGTAAGTGCGCTTGAACAAGGTTTATATTGTTATTTGATCAATACAGATGTAGCAAAAGCCTTTAATACGATCCAGAGGCAGAATCTACTACACCAGTTTTACAATCTGGGGGTGGACTATGTACTTTGGATTTGGTCCGCAGCTACTTTGATCAACGATATAATTACATGGGCTTAACTCAAACTATAATTGAATTTCCATCTAATAGAGGATTGCAACAGGGTGCCCCGACTGCTACTGTATTTTACGCTGCAGCAACTTCACCAATTTGCCATCTGCCTCTGAACAGCAGAATTTACTCATTCGTCGATGATAATTTTCTCTTGAAGACATGTGCCCCTAATGAAACCTCGGAGGTCTTGAAACAAATTCAACATGATATAGATATGCTTAGTGAATGGTATTCAAGTCAAGGGTTAAAATTTAATCCTGATAAGACAAATATTTTATTAATTGATAAATTGACACACAACACTTTGCAGACTTGTACCATTCTCGGAATTATCTTCGACAATAGAATGTATTTTGACGAAACTATCCAGACCCTAAGTATCCAATTAATGAAATTCACTCAACTTAGAAAAGTCTTAAACAAATCCGAAATAATTAAAATTTTTAAAAGTGTGGTGGTGCCTAAAGTGAAGTATGGAATTGTTATATGGGCCGCTGCTCCAAAACTTCAAATCAAGAAAGTTCAAGTAGCTTATAATGATATCCTTAGAGCTGCTTTGAACCTCCCGAAAGTTACATAAATATCTGATGTCTGTGCCCAATATAATCTTCCATCCCTCTCTTATATCAGCACTTATGCAAGACTCAAGGAAATGTATCTTGCCTTAACGAACCAACAGCACCCCATGTATTTTGTAATATCTTGGATTGTTAATGCGGACAAAACTGAGAAACGCGGAGATTTAAAATTTGTCCTCCAAAGAAAACGTCGCCTTTTCTAGAAAGGTTTTTCCTTTATAGCACATTTATTGATTGGAATGCTATGACTTTTAATAAGCTACATCAGATTCTTAATTGCGACAAGGACTATTGTTCAAATCATAAACATCATGCTACTCGGCTACTTTCTCAAGAAGCACACAATAGTTGATGCACATAATACAGTCAAACTTGAAAATTTTTTGCATATTAACCATATGCATACCCGGAAATTTCATGTAGGTGTTTGGAAGTCATTTGAAAAAAATATGCATTTATTATTTTATAAATTTGAAAAAACCGAGCATAGGTCATTTTGACCCAATCTTGGCGTTTCGTGAAACTATTTGTAAGTTTCGTTTGCTCTTGAAAAAAACATGGCATTATTTTCTATCCATATGATGCTCTGACCTTCCGCAAATGAACCACACTTTACGGGTTTGAAAATAGTGAAAATAAGCAATATTCATTCTGCTAATTTTGTATTTATTCAGTTCAGTCATGTCAGTGGGCATATGGACCGTTACCATAATATTCAAAAGTTACAAGTTTTGAAACTCTTATTTTGGATTTAAGGTATTATTTGGTATCTACTTAGAAAACAAATATATAAATATCTTAAAAGGATTTGTGTCGTTTCTATGCTGAATAAAAACCTCATTCGTTATAAGAAATATAAATGGGTCAAAAATGATCTGATCTTGACGTTCTGAGGACTAAAAGTCCATCCGATGAAAGCGTCGAGGTCCATTCAACTCTTCCTTCATCTAAAATGAAGAGTCGCTACCTAAAGGTCATAATACCCGGTGCAAGATAGATATTGATCTAACAGGAAGATACCTTAAAGCAATACCCACGAGATGTTGACTGTAGCGATTTCTTCATGTAAAGATTCCCCAGAAATAAATTAATCTTCCAGTCAATGAGAAGATAGAGTGTTGCCAGCGATATGCAAGGTCCTTGGTTCGAGACCAGGTCGTGGAATTTTTCCTTCCCTTTTCTCTTTGGATTCACAATTTACCAGTATTTTTAAATAGGTCGATCAACAGTAATATTTGAGTTATAACAATGTTTCATGACAGTACTACCATTATGTAAATAGGGTGTATCTATACGCTTGTAACAACCCCTGGGGGGGGGGGGTGAATCCCAGGATCAAAACAAGAAAGAATGTCTCTATGAACATATCCTACAAAGCATGGTTATTGATAACAAGAAAGGAAGGAAAAAAAAACACTATTTCACATAAATGAATTACAGGATGAAAACTGGCCACATCTCAGGTGATGCTCAAAGTGTCAAAGCGTCCGCCATGAGCAGCAATGCTCCCGTGGCAACGCCTCAACATGAACTGTGGCGAAGCCGCTCGAAGATACCTGTGCCCTGTCGAACAGCTACATGGGCGTTATTGATACGCTCGTCCTGTCGATGTCATTAACCGGAGTATCGTACATCACGCTTTTCATATATTCCGACAAATAAAAATCCATCGGATTAAAGGCTTAAAGATCGGGCAGGCTAATGCACTGAATCACGACGTCCGATCCACCGTCGTCGGAAGGTGTGGTCCAAAAACGACGTACGTCCAAACTGAAGTGAGCTGTGTACATCTGTGTACATACGCATTGTAACCCACTAACAACGTTTTGTAGGACATTAGTTTTAATCCCAGGATTTACCCCTCGGCGTTTGTTATAAATGTAAAGATAGAGCCTGCATACAGGTTGCCCGAAACAAATTTTACAACTTCGCTATTTTTAGTAGAAATTTATTCTGACAAGGTGTATAATTTGTTGGTGGGCCTTTCATGTATCAAAACATTTCTAGTTTTAACTAAAATGATCATTTTGGTTCGATGTGACTGCTACTCATGATACGGGAAGAAATTGACTTTATTGGGATTCTGTCGTTCAGCCACCAAAACGAATATTTCAGGTAAAACTTGATGCACTTTGCTATATAATTATCAATCAACTAATCATATATTTCACCAGAATAAATTTCTACACACAACGAAGTTATAAAGTTTTTTCTGCGGAACCCTGTATAAAGATAAATTAAAAAGATCTAGAAACAGTTACGAAAGATATTAATTCAATGATATTTCAGTACAAAATGAGTAATGATACTTAAGCTGGTTTTGATGGGCCTGATTCGATGGGAACCCTATTGTATGATATGCTATTTAGCAATTAATTCTTTAGAAATGCCGCTTAGAGCATCGTTATCTTTAAACAGAAAGCTTTGTTGACTTTCGTGAGTGCAATAGAAGTGGTATCGAATTTCTCCCAGAGCGAATCGCCTTTGATATTGGAGTCGCTATTGTTCTCCTGAATGCTATCGAGCTCACAATTATCGAACAAAGTGATTCCGTTGTTGTTATTTCATTAATTGTCCGTTTCTAATGGAAAATCTGTAGCTAATACGAGCGTATGTTAACAGTTTAGTAAGTTATTTTCTGCAATACTGCCCTTGAATGGCCAATCGGATTTGCTAAAGAGAGATTTGTTCCAACATATGAAAAGTCGTTGGATAATTTGAAAGAGTGTGGTTATGGTAAATATTTTTCCTTCATTGTAATGGCACATTGCTGAAGTTCCGTGTGTCAGCTTTTGAGTTAATACTAGTACAATCAGTAAGTTCGGAGACCGGCCTTCCTGACGAATATGATGTATTGTTATCACTTGTCACACACAACCACCTTCAAAGTTGCTGAAAGCAACTGTGCACTTCTGCCAACGCGAGAAGCCTTTAGAGGGGATGGTCTTCCGGACGCCGTCGCTGCTTCCTGAACCTCAGATGAACTCTTGAAACGGCGTCCTTTGATTGTTTTTCAGATGAGAGGGCAGGTAAATGTCACATGGTACGAGATCAGGTGAGTAGGGCGGGTGTGGAAGGGTTGACTCTCCCACTTTAGCCAGTGCATTCTGCACTATGAAAGACCGAGGTTCGGGGTTATTGCCCATGTTACAGTACCCACTCCTTGCTTTTCCAGAGTTCCGAACGTTTCCGGTGGACAACATCACGGAGTTGAGCCAAGATCTGTGTATACCTCTCCTTGTTCACTGTCGTCAGAATTTGATATTCACACGTTGTTGTTCAAACGCCATTTCTGCTTCCGACGAACGCGAACAACTACAATTCACTGACATGTAGGCAATTGTTTGGAAAACCATGTACTGCGAGCTGCTTTCTTACCACGTCTCGCGTCATATGTATCTCTACGCAACGCTCAAATAATTCCCCTCTCCTTCAAGCCTGATTGGAGATATCAGCACAGTCTCCGAACTCATTGATCGTGCTAGTATATCAAAAATACTGATATTGATATTGTGATATGAATTCAAATAGTGTAACACATAAGAAAGATGAACTTCTTTACATGTTTCCGGTACATGTTTAAAAAAAATTATAGAGGCTATGTACATGTACCTCATGTTCATCGGATTCTAAAATTCGCGAAATGTATATACCTCATAGAGACTACTGTATGTGAATGGTGTTTAAATAAATTTAACAAAAATAAGGCTTAAATTTTTTGATTGATTTTCATACAGATTGTTTACAGATGATTGAGCCCGTCCGACAAAATCGCAGTAGGTTTGGCAAAAAATCACGGATTTGGAGGTGAAATTGTGATAGAGCATCATCCGGCCGAAAGATGAAGTCAGCACTGTCAGTTTGCAACTGTGACATGAGCTAATTTTCAAAGACATTCAGTTAGAGGTGTACTCTGTCACAGTTTCTTCCGCAAACAAAAACGGGACATGAATTTTGAAATGGCGGACAATTCAAACAAAACTTAACCAAACTTCATCACCTACAGTGTTAATAGAACACCTGCTAGAAATTAATGACACCGCTGCAATCATTTGTTAGCACTCTGTATGTGTCAAAATACGTTTCATGATCAATATAGTCTTTCAAGAGCACTATGGTTGACATCAAAATTCCTATAATTTCGAAGTTCACGCCTCATTAATAAAAGTATCAATCCTAAAATATGATCAGCGAAATTTTCAAATCGATAATATTATTAAACAGCATCGATATTCAAAAATGTTGTTAATTCGAGATCAATAAAAGCATGAAGGGAGAAGGGGAAAGCAAAATGCACCTGAAATAGCTCTTGTAATAAAATTTAAATTTGCCTTAATGTTCGTTAAAAGTCTAATGAACATTTCTAATTTAGACTTACATAGAGCGCTAAATAAGCTATGTTTGATAATAAAGATTCTCGACCTGAATCATTATAAATATTATAAATACTTAATGGGTTAGAAATATTTTAGTACAAAAGGAAATCATTCTTAAAGTCTTAGTTTGTGTATAGAATGTCGGTGGCAGAGAAAAAGAAAAAGCGAACGTTAGTTAAAGTAATCTTAAATGTCAGTGATATTACTTATGTAAATGAATATTTTAATCACTAACGCTGATTTTCATTTGGAGAACAGTACTGTTGGAGAATTCACTCTTTGAACATGAAATCAACCGCTCTAGAGAAATCGCGGTGAAATGTTTTTCCAGCCTCAGAGGAAGGGCGTTAACATCCCGACTTTTATTATAAATTTTTGCATCTATTCTTCACTTTTATCGTCACGAAAGAACATATTTAGAAATTTGAATATTGTACATGAAATATGCTTTTCTCATGGACATTTCGAGTTTCAAAATAACAGTTTAAGGCGTGCTTCTCACGAAAAAAGATTCACCTTTATACAAGGCAATCCAAAATTCAATTCACCACAAGGTAATCAAAATGAAAACCATTAAACATACCGACGTCAAATTTGTAGTGGATATTTTTAAATCTATGAGTTTCTAAGAATATGAGCCGACGCGTTCGTTTGTGCAAGCAGAAGAACGGGAGCCGCTTTGGACATTTACTGTAGGCTTAATCAGTGTCGCATTGATTAATGAATATCCACTGCAAATTTGACTTCGGTATGTTTAATGATATATATAAAATCTTTGGGTGAACTGACTTTTAGATCACCCTGTACACCCGAGCGACTTTATTTTTGTTTGTTTTGAATAATAATAAGAGAGTGGAAATATTAGCTAATACCTATATTCGAAAAGATATGTTATACAACTTGTGTAAAATAACTTCGGCATTTTGTTGGGAAGATCAGTAAGCAAAAAAATGTCATATAAACATAAGCCGTGCTCCAATTTAGATACGGAATTAAAACAGATCAAAATTTAAAAATGTAGTAGGATTTCCTACATGCAGTCACTGCAGTCCATTAAAAACTGACAATCACTTGTTTGTTGACAAAAGTCAAAATTAATACAATTATCCCAACTTGATGCATGCATTATCTCAATAAATGGATTTCTCGTGGAGGTCTCATCGCTTGGCCTCCGAGGTCCCCTGACTAAATCATTTAGATTTTTACTTCTGGGATCGCCTAAAACAGCTGGTCTACAGCGTTAACATCAATGGCCGTGCACATTTTCAGCACGTGTTATACAAATTTATATGTTTATAAATTAAATCTTAATTATAAGATCATAATGTGTTTTGTTTACTTATTTGTTATTACTCTCATAAAACTTCGATCTGTTGTAATTCATTACTTTATTGGAATAGATCTACAAAAAAGGTCTGTACACTGTATTCAAAACGTCCCAGGACTGCCGCCCATAAAACAATATCGCCATCACTGTGCGACAAGTGGAATCGCGCAGCAACGACTTTGGGCCACACTCACACTGTGGACAGTGGAAAGTGGCGACTGTTGCACGACAATGCACCATCTCACAAGTCCATCATTGTGCAGAAATTTTTGACAAGAAGGCAGGTTGTGAACATCGACCACCACCCGTACTCATGTGATTATTCTGGGGGTGGGGGGAGACAGATAAGGTGAGAATGGAGAGTAGTCATGTTCACAACCTGCCTTCTTGTCAAAAATTCCTGCACAATGATGGACTTGTGAGACGGTACACTGTCCAACAATTCTAGCCTCACACGATGACAAGAGCAGACAAACGCACTACAAGCGAATGAACACACACAAGTCAGAACTCGTCGAAACTGAATGAAACTTTGTATGGGTGTGGCCCAAGGACGTTGCTGCGTGATTCCATTTGTTGCGCAGAGATGGTGCCACCTGTACTATTTTATGGACGGGAGTCATGGAACTTCTTGAATACATCACAATACATATGACATAAATTCATATGACATTTTTTGCTTAACCTGAACTCTCCAATAGAATGCTAAATTTTTTTACTCCTTGTGAATCACCCTGTAGAGAGTTAAGCTACACACACATTCATTAATTTATTTACCTATAATGTACAAAAGAGTTAACTATAATAAAATCACAGGGATCCTTCATCGTCCTTGTCTCTGAGCTTACAAAATTTAGGATGTTGTCAAAGAAACAGATGAAATATAGAACTGATTTGAATCAAGCACAGTTTTGTACCTCGTTAACACTGAAGAAAATCGACTTACGGGTCGTAAATATTTTTCTTCTTAAAACGAGAAAAGCACTGTGTGAACAAGAAAATAATAATAATAATAATAATAATAATAAAGAGGAGGCATAAAACTACAATCTCCAGATTTCTAGTCACTGCGACACATTCTGATGCATGATGGATATTTTCTTACATTGTCTCTGCGATATCTCGAGAGGCCGTGTCTCTGGATAGTATTTGTTACTTTTATGCGAATGCTATAGTTAAGGAAAGATTGGCAAATTCGATGACTCGAAAAGTATATAATCCCCCTGTAAAATGTAGAAATCATAAAACCAAGGTATATCGCATAGTACAAGAATGAGGATACAAAAATTTCTTGTTCACTTCTTTATATTTTATTTTCCACAAAATATTGGAGCTACAATAAAGTAAGTCCAAAAAAGCTTATGGAAGTTGAAATTGAATTTTGAAACTTTGATCTTGATATCCATTTAGCAAGCCGCGGAAATAAGCAACAGACCGGGGGGCGATAGCCTTTTAGAACTCCCAAATGTCTTAAAAAGGCTTTCAAATAGCTTAAGGCGGGCTTACCTTTAAGTCCATTTTAAGGCTATTTTATTGAGTTTGAACTCCATTAATCCTCCACTCAGTGAGCAATAGACGAGCATTTTTATGTTTGAGACGCAACATTATTAAGTCTGTCGTCATTGAGCGAGTGTAAAGGCCTTACTTTCACCATTTCACTTGTATCAACCGAATCATCAGCTAAAGTTCATGTATATGAGTGAATCCAAAGCTGGATAAAATAACGCTAAATGGGGATGGGTTTCACGAACTAAAATAAGTTAAATAACTTAAATAAAATTATAGAATTATTAATATAAAACACAAAAATTTTAGGTTATAAAAAATAAGAGAAATAGAGATTGCAATAATTAAATTCTTTTCAAGTGAAAGAGAACGTTCAGAAGATGCAAAAAAGTATTTTTTTTTATAAGGAACAGTCTTGGAGATGAAATTCAAAATTATATTTTTAAAGGACATATGCATTTTCCACAGAATCTTTTTCAGGGTCTTACCACTCTGTATTCGGTTTTTATTATTTATTATTTTATTTCAGGGTTCTTGTGTCTCGTCCTTCTTTTTTTTCTACATCCATTATTTTCCACAGAGGAATTTAATAAAAGCTATTCTTTTAGGATTATTTTCTTATTTAGTCATATTCTTCTTAAAATCTTCTTCTGAAAAAAAATGATCATTCCGATTTCTATTTTCAAATGTTTCTATTCTTGTAATAAGTTGATTGAAGCTATAAACTCTGGAATTTTCCGAAATTTGTCTCAAATCGAACAAAAATTGAAAGATAAAATTTACCCACTTTAAACAAATAGCTTTTTAAAACCGGTTAGTTGGAAATGCTTATCTATTGAAACTTCGTTTTACTCGCTCTCCCAGTAATAAACGAAGCGGTAAATGAACTTAAAATACGATGGAGTATAAAATTCAGGGCGATATGTTAAAAATTTAGATTTCCCGGCACCGTGAATGTTTATTAAGAGTTAATATGTAGATGATATCCGTATTATTATCGCATGCCGAATGATTTATGTATAAATGCCATTTAAAAACACATTTGAACGAAACAAACAAGCATTAAAAATCAATCGCCTCGTTCGCCTTTTTCCCCTTTTCATAATCCCTGCCTGCTTTGTGATTTATCTAATGTAATTGCAGGAGCATGTCGTCTTCTAACCCTTTATTCCTTTACCTCCCTGTCGCTCAATCCTGCAGACGGAAGTAACGAAGAGAACGTGCCTAGAATAAAATTGTCACCTGCAGAACATACGACGCCTACGAAAAAGAAAGACCACCCTCCTCCGCCAATTTTTCTTCTCTCCACTCTCTTCTTTCTTTTCTCCCCAACGCTTACTATCTAACCGTGTTCGAATGCGGAGCGAAAAAGAAAGGTTCGGCTGCTTTGAAGGTGAAATGCGCCGGTGAATTGGGGAGAAGGATTGATCTACGAAGTAAGATACGAAAAGCGTTGTGTTCTTTTGAGCAAAGTAAATGGCTTTGACCCCAATGCTACAGACGGAAGAAAATTGTTGGCAAAATTTAATGAAAACAACATATGGAAGAAAACAAAGAGAGCGCCAATACACAGGGGAAAGCGTGATTTTCTACACATCGAAAAGTCGAAGAATAGGCTTTTTTGAAATTTCGTAGTCGTATATGAATAAAAAAGCCAATTTTCCATCCCTTCAAGTACACATATTTACGGAAGCTAAGAAAATCTGCATTGTGTCCGTTTTTAACTTTACCTTAAATCGTATAAGCCGTACTGTGCAGCAGAACTTGCTATTCCCATTTAGCATTTAGGACTTCCCAACTACGCAAAATGTCTGTTATTGATTCATTCAAAATGCATGCCTTCTGTTCTGCCGACATACAGTGATAGTTTATATAAAATACTGGATAAAATACTATGCAGTTTCGACTTTATTGCCTTCCTTCTTCATAAAGAAAATAAAAGAGATAAAATATTCTGTCTACCATCACATATCTTTATGAGGTCAGTTGCAGTCATTATTTTGAAAATCAACAGCGTGTATTACATTGGACGAGGAAATATTAAAAAGTAACGCCATTTATGTTTTACAAAAAACATTACAAAACATACAGGTATACAACTAAGTGCAGCTGAAACTACACGTCTTTATCTACATTTCCACATAAGCTAACCTAACCTTGACGATTTAGGCATTTTCCAACGCTGCACCAGTTTCAGAATATCCTGCTATGAATACGGACATTGGCGCACTCAGACTTGAGTTACTTGTCAGTGTCTTAAACCTCCAACTATCCAGAGATCTCTCATGGGACCAAAGACTAAATCCGGACTGTAGAATCTCCCAACTGAAACGGACCAGTTTTGCTTTGACGATATTAATGATGAAGAAATCGAACGGCGTTTCCTCTTTCTGGTCGCTTATCCCGAATTGCATCCCGAAGTTTAATCAAAGTTTCACAATAGGTATCGGCGTTGATGGTTGACCCAGGAGGCAGGAACTTTGCGAGTAGTATGCCTTGCATACCCCAAAAATGTTATCACTTCCCCATGAATTTCAGCGAGTTTCTTATTTTTTACGAATAGAAACCTTATAACAGCTCGCTGTTCTTCCACTGTAGACGATTTGATAGCAACGGACATTTGTAAAACGGCTGATAGCACGTAGTGCGCGTGCGCAGGAATAATTCTTGTTATGCAGTGTCTGTGCATGTACTCAGCTTGTTTTTGGCTATGTTACCTTTTACACTGTGACTATATTTCCTCCGTTAAAAAATAAATGGCGTTACTTTCTGATATTTCTTTGTATTGTTTAACCCTGAGCAATCGCCTGATTATATCACAAATGTTTTATATAAATAGGCTGTCATCTTAATGTTCCTTTGTATAACTTGAAGAGAGCGGCAAAAAAGGCGAAGCCGTTTGGCATTTTATACAATTTGTAGTACTGCAAAGCATCACTTTAATTCGATATTGACAATCTATTTCAATGATACTTCTGTTCATCATTGATGAAAACTTATGAAATGCATCCGTAATGCGAGGGTTTCTTCTAGGCATACGTTCAGTTTCTAAATGTTAGTAAATATGCTACGTTTAATTGACTTTTCTTGAAAATTTTATGGTGATACACGTGCCTTAGAAAACTTCAATTTTTTATTTTCTTAGGATACCCTTATGGTAGCTTTCTGTCATCTTTAAGCTGCTCTCCCAATGCGAAAAAGTCGAAGTTGCTACATAAGTCGAACATACCGAGAATAATGTACGTTTCCGTCGAAATCTTGCTTTCTAAAAGAAATCTTTTTAGGATTTTTAACACTTTTCATTTACAGTTCTATAAAAAAAGAAAATAACCAGACAATTACATATTTCAATTTTTTATCAAAACGATTTGTTAATACGTTCCAATCAAAAAGCAGCGGAATAAATGTTCTAAACTTAAAATAATTACAGTGGAAATACGTGTTTCATTAACGCAGTAAGTACAATTTCATGAGGGGCAATTAAGTATGCCGCCAAGTTAAACAGGAATTGCAATTAGTTTCCTACTTGTTTATATGCAATGAAGCCATTCAATTTTAATACCCAGTTATTTATGCATGATTCAAAACGCATCTCGCTAAATTATGCAATTCAAAATGCCTTTCTCATTTTTGGAAGAGCTGACCCACAAGAAAGATACTAAAAATCAAATTAACTTCTTTCTTAAAGTGTTTTTTATGTCTTAAGAAATGATCGTCAATTAATGTTTATCCTTCCTTACAATCAAATCACTTTTAATGTGTAAAAGTAAAACATCTGCTAAACAAACGTCGTGGTGAGTAGAAGTGTAAGTTGTATAATATAGACAGACGGATATTAAAGAACATGACAAATTTTTTCTCCTACATGTAATTTAAAACCCAACATAAAATTTTAAAAAATAAACTAATTTGGTAATTTCTTTAGACAGTTACTCAAAATTCAAAATTATTTCCTCCGACTTTTGGATTCATCTTCAAAATTATAGTAATAAATGAGTTTCTCAACGGGTTTTCGACAGTTTTCGTCATATATTGTCATTGAATTTTGTGTCCGGTGCAGCAGTGAAATGTGTATAATGTATGATGTTTTCTGCTCCAGTATTTCTATCTTCTGTTGAGCAGAAACTCTTTCTCTACACCTCCTGTGTAACATTTACTGATCAACTCTATCCTGAACTTGATGGGACACTGTATATTCAAAATGGACCAAACCAACCAAGACATTGGTATTTTTCCCTTTTACTGTTACGCAAACTCAGTTAAGTTTTACTCCTTGGAGGAGGGAGGGGAGAGTTGTTTTAATAATTTTAAATTTAATGTAAGGTCTCTGTTAATTAAAGATAATTTTGTGTTGGGTTTTAAATTAAATTAAATGTAGGAGAAAAAAATTTCTCATGTATATAAAAAATTTCGCAGCGTTAATATCAATTATTAAATATGGATATTAAAGAAGCTAAGAAAAAGAAGACTGCTGCAAAGTCACTGCAGAAGTGAGCGCTATGTCTTCATGAACAGTGCAGATGATACTTCACCAAGCCAGTGACAGCCCAAGTAAATTCAGAGCGCAGAAAACAGATATACAATGAGACACAAATATTTCACGACGATCTAAATATTTTCTTTTAAAAACGTATACTCTTGCATAGATGGTCAATGAGATATGTAGAACACGTGTCATTTATGCTAGTTTATCAAGGCGGGAATTAGTTATAGCCGAATGGCTCTTGCATTATTTTATCCCTCTAAAAACATTCGATGATAGTTAGGCTAAGTTAGATTTTTTTAGATTAGATCTTCTATTCAATGATAGATGCCGGTACAGATGATTTTCACATTTTCAATTATGACAAGTATAATAATATTCTATATCTATTACAGGCAAATAAATATTTACTATACTAAAGTAGTTTATTAAAACGCAGTGGCTACGTTCACGGCTACCGTTCGCGGCACTTTTCGTGCAGCAGACGGCCGTGAAAACTTGCATATTGTGTAAATGTTCAACTGGAAAAATATGTTTAATTCACCTTTTCATTACGTCATCTCATGGGCGCCGCCATTACGGTCGTGCAAAAAAAATAAAAAGTAGAAAACGTGAACTATACCGATTCAAAAGAAGCAAATGTGCTAGAACGAAAATGTAGCAAACCCTAAAGTTCGTGCAATAGCTGTTATTTCTACAGCTTCGCTACGGGACGATACAACGCCTAGGAATCAAAATGAACGGGTGTAATGGCGGACGACTACAGTGTCCCTCCGGGTGGACAATATGTTCTCTAAAAAGGTGAATAGGAAGAAGTTTCAAGTCGTATCAAGAGTTGGAGAGTTTTATTAATGAACGGCAACAAAAACATGACTGTTTTACCAATTTATGTAAACTTTATTATCATGACTGTTTTACCCCTTGTTGGCCTACCACTCACTAAGAGTGAAGACCTATTTCCCCCAACTCAATTTTTTTCTTTCTGAAATTGACTTAAAAACTCATGATTCCAGAAAATATATTGAAATTTAACAAAAAAAAAAAAAAAAAATCCGTCTATACTTATGTGACCAATTCTGTGCAACTATCTCCTCCGAAACGGCAAAAAGCAGAACCAAATTAATATTTGAGCGTACTTTATACTGTGCCTTGACGTATTTTTATGACGATTGGTTAAACCTGTTTGGAGATACATGTAATTTTTTTTCCAAAAATGAAGATACGGCTGTAGCTTCATACCAGCGAACCAAACTCAATAAATTCGACATGTACGGACTCCCACATTAAAACAAATTTTTTTTGTAAATAACTTGTTTGCTTCTGATGAGACAGTTCTGAGTTATAAAGGTTTACATCTTCCCCTCCCCCCTAAAAAAAATGTTTCCGTTTCTTTTCTTTCCAACTCCGGCAACAACTGTGACGTCACTTCTCATAAAAATGACGCCACTCCTTACTGTCGTGAGCCGTTACGCCTTCACGGTAGCCGTGAACGTAGCCACAGAAAGAATAGATTCCCCTACAGAAAGTATTTTATCAAAACTGGTGGGCTGGGGGTACCGATACATTTCCTCAGTTTTACTGTTATATTATAAAAGACATGAAGAAATAATTGCATAGTTCTACTTTTTAGGGCTCGCGTGGATTTAGTATAAAGACGTAAATTTAGAGGTCCATAATCCTCTCGCTAAATGATCTACATCAAATCAGGCATTGGACTAAGCATAACCATGACTGCAAGTCCTTCGCACGAGAATACAGTGTATCTTTAATTTTTTTATCTAAATCGGATTATTGTCAGCGTTAAAAATTGTGACGTCGTTATTTGCTTTGTCGAGGCCAACGAGAGACAGGCCAGGGCCAACAGAGCACCACCTCTACTCAAAGCCTGAGCACGAAAATTTCATCCATTGTTACATCATCATACCTAGTCATAATTTAGGGCTTATTATTGGTAGAAATGCGATTAAAGATGACTACTTATGACGTTTTAACAATGTATGACGTTGCCGCGCTCAGATTTTCTCTTTAGGTGGTGTTGCCAGGGCACTTAAAAGTCACATGATCATCGGGGTCCGGCCAACAATTCATCCTTCATTGTCTCCATCTTGGATTTTAACAATCAATATTTTTTCGTTTGTTGGAAACAATGAAGGATGGATTGTTGCCCGCACGCCGATGATCATGTGACTTTTGAGTGCCCTGGCAACACCACCTAGACAGAAGGCCTGCGCACAGAAACGTCATACATTGTTACATCACACAAAAGCGGCCACCGTTAATCTTATTTCTACCAATAATAAGCTCTAAATTTGGCCGTTTCATGATGATGTAACACTGTATGACATTTCTGTGCGCAGGCCTTCTGTCTAGGTGGTGTTGGCCCTGGTCTGTCTCTCGTCGGCCTCGTTGCTTTGTTTAATGAAGACTTTTGCGATTGTTCCGTGAAGCAGCATCAACAATGATGCAAGTCTTTCGCGCGGGAATACAATGTATCTTTTATTTTCTACAGACTCCGCTAAAAAAATCTATACGCACTTTACTAGATATCATCTATAATTTTTTTCGTAACAGCAATCTTGAAAGTTTACAACCCAGTATTATTACATGTTTTGAATGAAGACGATCCCGATAAAAGACATTGCCACAATTGCCACATAGACATACGAGATTACTGATAAGAGTTTGCCAGGAAATGGATAGGAGCAACTGTTCGCCGTATTCAAAAATATCTCAACGCTTATGATAATCACTTTGAACAGCTGTCGTAATTGTAGAAGTCAAAGAGGACTTATACTCATCGCTTGATGCCTGTATGAATTTAGTATTACAATTTTTATATAGTTTTTCTTTGGCTGAAGTGTGTATTTTGGGCGGATTCTGTATACAGGGTGTTCTCGAATAACGTGTACAAACTTGAGGAGGGGGGGATTAGAGGGATCAAATCTCAGCAACGGTTCCCTCTTTCATTTTTTTCCCTCTGGGGCATTGTTTTTGAGATAAAAAATGTTGAAATCCTACCTGCAGGAAATATCTGTTTGGATTCTGTGGGGACACTTAAAGACATTGGTATACGAGCATAGAGAAAGGAAGTAAAAAAAAAGGAAAAGTTTTTACTTCTTTTCTCTATGTATACGAGGCACCTGTGGGATCTGATGAAGAGCTGGTAGCCAGAATGGCCGTAGCTGCGGACCAGATTCGCGAAGAACCAGGAACTTTTGAATGTGTACGTCAGTCCATGCGGCGACATTGTGAAGCATGCATTCATGCCAGAGGGAGTCAATTTGAATACTTTTGTAAAACATTTGCATGTTTCATAAAAAAACAAGTCACATTATTGTACTGTATGCAATGTGTTTTTGTTCTTTTTATTACATGATTGACCTGATTTTGACGTGATTTTTATCTCAAAAATAATGCCCCAGAGAAAAAAATGAAACAGGGAAATGTTGCTTAGATTTGATTCCTCTATCTCCCCCCCCCCCCCGCAAGTTTGTGCATGTTATTCGAGAACGCCCTGTATGCAGAGTCCGCCAACTAGATGAAGTACTTCCCTGTAAAGGTATGTTGCGCCATGACTATCAACAAAGCACAGGGACAGAGTTTCAAGATGGCTGACGTAGACCTCAGAAGTGAATGTTTCTCCCATGGCCAGTTGTACATAGCCTGTTCCAGATTCAGCTCACCTGACATTCTGGTCATCCTTCAGCCAGAAGAAAAGACAAAAAATATTGTTTACAAAGAGATTCTTAGTACATGAGGAAAAGGTATAAACTCAATCCTGAAGCCTTCAGTTTCAAACTCCCATTTTAAGGATTTCCTAGAAATATATTGCTAAAAAAGACTAAGTCATGGGGGGGTGCGAAGCCTGTGGGTAACATCTAGTAGAGTATATTTCCGCCTCGATCTTCAAGTTTATTTCTCATGATCGTATTAGTTTCAAGGGAGAAGCATCGTTTGCTAAATGTTTTCTCTTAGTATTGATATCGATAACCGTTGGTAAATATTTTTCTTTTTTACTTTCTCATCATACGTGATACGCAACCATCCTTTGGATAAGCTTTTGCCTTGTGGATCTTTATCACAACATGAAAATGGTTTGAAAAAAAACACACCAAAACTCTTTCACTTCTCCCTTGAATGAGTTGTATCGATTCATACTTGAACAGCTATGACTTGGTTCAACGGCTAAGCCATATATAAATGAAGACAGCAACCATCGTGAATTTTTCATGACTGTCTTTTTTTTATAAAAACCATTCAATATTTTTCCCACGTATATCTCTTTAACTTTTTAACTCACCATTTTTCAACAATAAAAATAATCGCGGTTGAAAACCACTTTACTTTATAAGATTATTGATTCAAATAAAAATAAACATCCTTGAAGATAAAGTAAATTCTTACAAAGCAATAAAATCAAAAATTATTAATCTAAATTTAAAAACATTTATTTTTTTCAGATATTTTACTGACGCTTTCTATTTTAACTAGTGACAGGTGCAAGAAAAACTTTAGAAGTTGCAAAAGTGGCTTCCGTTTTGACTGCTTATTTCAGAAAATGCCATCAATCATCTGTAACATGAAAGAGCCATTTATTTGTAAAGAGTAATAGTGAGAAGTTAACATATATTCTGAAGCTGCAGTTCATCATTATGAGCTTGAGTTGTGCGCAAATGCACAAGCGAACGACGTTTCCCACTTTTTCGCTAATCGATGGCGCCAAGTCGATATTCTCTGGTTCGCAGCATTTCCTGGATTAGAGTTTTCCTATAAATTTTAATGATTTAACGTAGACGCTTTCTTTTTTGTCTTCCTTCTTTTTTATTCTCTTTAACATTCCCGTTTGTCAATACCGCTACCGAATTTAGCCGGAAATAAAGCGTGAGAAACATTATTAAATTTCGTGGGGGAAACAATTCATTTCTCGGCGGAAAACAAGGCGCGGAAAACGGAGAAACCCCAAAGACATGAATGATATATGGGGGATAGTTTTAAATTCCGTTTCTATCTGTCAGATGCCATTTTAGACCTCCCTATTTCCACCAAGTCTGTCGCCAATACCCCAATTCCGAACAAGATAAATCATCGGTAAGAACAAAGACTAACGAGAATAGGACCGAATATCCTATAGAAATAGAGAGGTGAGTGGGTAGGATGGGTGGGAGAAACCCAAATAAATCAGAACTATTACGATGGGAGGTTGAGAGGGAGGAGGTCCTCTTTAAATCCGTCACCGTAAATTTACGAGACCATTTCAAAGTCGAGTTAATTGAGAAAGAATGACACTCGCTTTCAATCATTTAATGTCTGATTTTTTTCCCGCCTCTTTAAAATGGCACCTGAAATTATTACAATAATCAATCACGTTAGAGACGTGATAGAAACTTCATCTTTTTATCTGACACTTAAATGTTTTTGAAAACTATTTCGTGTTCATTTTTGGCATTTATGAAGTCGTTATGAAATATTTTAGATAATTCAAATTCGATAATGCTGCTAATATTGATAATTAAAATCTGACGGCGAGTTGAATTTTGATTTTAAAATATTCGCATTTCTGAACTGTATTTCCTTAATTCATGAAATTTTTTCATTTGTAGATAATAAACAAAATATAATAAACTACATAGATGGTAGAATAACAGAGAATTGAAAAATTTTTAATTTACTATCACGACTGCAGACTGTTTTTAACGACGTTGCTGTTTTTATTTTTTATTTAGGCATGCTTTTAACAATGTTGCGATACAAAGCGACGAATAATTGTGTACATTCCTCCTTCAAATGGCCGGCAATTCACAGTCGGTTTCGAACCTGGGTGTCTATTCTACACACGATGCTCCAGTTTTCCCATATGTTCAGACCACGGCTCTGTGCGGACGTTGGACATCCCTGTCTTTGTGCCAATCCTTGACAGAAACATAGCATGATGCATTATCGTCTAGATAAAAACAATCTTCTTTTTTCAAAAAATTTCTAATATTCCTGTTTGACCAAAATGTTTATGCAGACATCAGAATTCATCGTGCCATGAATCACATACAAATATACCAAGATAAATTACGAGAAACAGAGCCACATCAAGATTCTATCTCCTCCAAACCCCACGTGACCCAAACACGTCCATTAGATAATTACAGAAAGACTGAACTACAGTCAGGGACTTAATAATAGCACCACTATAATTTCACTTAAATCGTTCTAATAAAATAAAATTAAAACATTTTTTGAAATTCAGATACTTTATAATGTTAGTAATAACTTCAGTATTAACTGGTTTCTAGTGGGAGCACCATTCCTGCTGATTATAATCGACTTAACAGAGACATGTACAGGGTGATTCAGTCAATTTCTGACCATTTCACTCGAATGACGTGCATTAGTGATAAACAATTGAAAGAATATGAGCGCCATATCGAATTTCTAAATAGTTGAGTTTGTATTGTTGCAACGGCGCTGCATGAAAATCGTATTGTTGAAAAATGGCGCCCGCTTTATCAACAGAGCAGAAATGCAAGGTTGTCGAATGGTATTTCGAGACAAAATCACCTGTAACCCTGCAAAGAAAGTTCCGGAAGGAGTACAAGTGTCGAGACGCACCAGGCAGGTAAGCAATTATGGATTTTGTCAAGCAATTTCGTGCCACTGGATGTGTTAAAGGCAAGAAAAAAGGCGGGAGCGAAACTCGAGTTCGAACGGCCGAAGTTGTCGAAAATGTTCGCACAAGGTTGGTCGATTCCAAAAAAATCTGTTCGCCGCCTATCCATTGAAGAAGGGCAGTCGTATACCACGACGTGGCGAATTTTAAGAAAGGATTTACACCTGTTCCCGTTTAAGATCCATGTTTATCAGGAGTTAACAGACACTGGAAGACAGAAGCGACAACAATTTGCGATGGAGTTTGGAGCAGAAATGAAGCCAATCAGGACATTGTAGACAACCTGTGGGTGTTAGATGAGGCCTTCTTCCATCTGTCAGGTGACGTTAATAAACACAACAATCGTTTTTGGGGTTCCCAACACCCTCATAAGATCCATAAGTCTCCTCTTCATCCACGAAAGGTTATGGTTTGGTGCGCGATTTCCAAAAGAGGCATCATTGGTCCGTTCTTTTTTGAGGGCACCGTAACGTCACAGGCTTACCTTAACATGTTGGAAACCTTCTTCATCCCCGAGCTGCGAAGGAGGCGTATACCACTTCGACATCAATGGTTTCAACAGGATGGGGCTAGGCCTCACACCAGTAATGAAGTGCTAGACTTTCTCAATCAGAAACGCAAACAGGTTTCCAGATCGATTCGGAGGTGGCTTTCTTTGGCCCCCTACGAGTCCTGACCTAAACCCATGTGATTTTTATTTCTGGGGGTTCCTTAAAGACAGTGTGTTTACTACAGCAACAAGAACCCTAGACCAGCTGCGAAAAAGCATCGTCGACTGCTGCACCCTTGTGGATGCAAAAATCCTGGATAGAGTTATGAACAACTTCACCATTCGGCTGCGAGCAGTTCAAAACGTTCGTGGTGGCCACATTGAGCATATCATCAAGATTATTCCACGGGAATAAAAACTCCGAACTGCCTAAAATATCATACTGAAATGCTAAGTTTGTATACATTAATGGGTCAATAAATCATAGTACTGAAATGGTCAGAAATTGACTGAATCACCCTGTATGTGCCCAAATGGATGTGCGTGTGAACTTGATAAGCGTATCTGTCGAGCTGTCCAACGTCTTCAAATATTTTATAATTTACATCTTCGTTATGCAACACTTTTTTAAGAGTGACGAAAAATCAGCACCAATTAGTAAAAAGCTAATTTGAATGCGTATGTGCTCATCTATATCAGCAGGGAGGTGAGAACTTTACTTTTCATTTAGAAACATTCATTTACCTGTGAGAATTGTAGTATTTCAGGTGAATAACAATTCAAGTAACAAGGGACGAGATTCTGTATTATCAAATTACGAAATAAGTCCGATTGATGCCCTCGAACAAGAAAGCATCTCGAAACGTGAGATTGGGCGTCTAATTACTTGAGAAATCCTGAAGAATATGCAACTTACAAGGATTCCGGACGACCTCGCGCACTTGACCAACGGAATTCTTAGAGCTGCATCCAATTTTGTTCAAACAGCACGACAAATTCGAGATTGTCCTCAGGTCAACACGAATCTGCGAAATGTTCAACATATAATCTAAGAATCTCCGCATCTTTTATGAGAGCTCATCAAGAGGAAGCCATCGCTAATCAAGCGCCATCAAGAAGACAGACTTTATTTGCTAGATAGCACATGGGGTGGACTTCAGAATGGAAGAATGTCATCTTTACCGATGAAAAGAAGTTCAACCTTGACGAAGCGGATGGATTCTCACATTGTTTTCATGATTTGCGAAAGGAAACACAAGTTCGGTCAAGAAGACAACTAGATAATAAACTGGGGAGCGATTGGTTTCCAGAAAATTGTGATGTTAAGTTTCTCACAGAACGAATCAATTCAACAGGCTACCTGACACTGCTACAAAGCCTATTCCCTGGTTTTGAACCAATCATGGCAGGCGATTAATGGATACTTCAACAAGATAATGCGCTAATCTACAAAGCACAAGTCGTAATACGGTGATTTAAAGAACAGAACATTAATCGCCAGCTATGTCTCTTTATTTAAATCCTATTGATAACGTTTGGGCGTTATTATCACGAGAAGTGTATAAAAACAATCGACAGTACGCAAATGTTCATAACTTGAGATGCGCCATCATTAATGGTTGGGAAAACTTAGACCAATCCATATTCAGCGAATTAATCACAAAGATGCCTAATCGTATATTTTTAAGGTAATTTATCAGCAAGGCAAATTCACTAAATATTAGGACTTTATGTCACTGGTGCTAAATTTTTGTGGCGTAGAAAGAGCATCGTATTAGAGAAATGTTTTTTTAAATTCTAAAATATTTGATTTCTATAAAGCTGAAATTATTACTAAGGGTACTAATTATCTGTATTCCTAAAATGATTTGGAAATTTTACTTCATTAAAACTATTTCAGTAAAAATGATACTGGTGCTAATTTTTTGTCACTAACTGTATTTGAAATACCAAGTAACTGTGGATAGTTGCAATGAAGTTAGAAAAATGCACCTTTTGTCCACATAGAAAGAACTTTAATGTACCGTATAAGCATTTCGGACACCTGTTGCCATCATTCAGCGGAATAGAAGGGATACACATACAGCAGGTTCAAATAATATGCCGTATGGGTCAATCATGACAAAGAATCGAAGGGCCAATGGTAAAAAACTAAAATAACAAATTAGCATAGGCCAATGATAAAAACCTTAGTAAAAATTACATACACCAATGATAAAAAAAACTAAGGAAACATAAGCCAATAGTAAAAATGTAAGCGACAAAGTGAAAAACTAAGGCAACAAAGTTACAGAATACAGAAGTAAAAAAAAAAAAACTTAGGCACTAAAGCTAAAGAAGCCAATGGTAAAAAGAAAAAATAAAATAATAAAAGCCAAGTAGTGACAGAGCAAAATTAAATTAAACATAAGTTGAAACAATTTTGAATCCTCAAGGGGACCATAGTCTCTAATCCTGGGTCTTTCTTCGTTATTTCCAGTAGGTACAATTACAGTTTTTAAGGTCTTCTTTTTGTCTTGTGTGACCAGTCTCCAGGAGGTGCTTGGCTACTGCCGTCTTTTCTGAGCGTCCATATTTTGTCTGGCATGTGTTCTTTCCACCGAGTTTCGGTTTTCTTTTAGGTAGACCTTATTACAGAGAACTGTTCCCGTTTGCCACTGGGATTCCCCTACAAGTTGACACCATAATGAGACACTGCTTTAACTAATTAACCAAAAGCTTCTGAACCTAAAAGATTACACCTTGACCATTAAAGTCCGTCGAATCTATCAGAAGTTAAGTCGAGTTGAAGTTATGGCAGGAAGTGCTTTTTTGTCTATGGCAGGAAGTGCTTTTTTGGGGGGATTTGCCGGAAGTCGGACGCCTTCGGACGCAAAACGCTTGACTTTTTCTTATAGAACATTTGAATTTTTCTATAGCAGTTCAGTGGAAATTTCGGAACACCTCCAAAATTGGGATCGAAAAAACATCAATATTGCTCCAGTTTGAGGCGATTTGATCGACCCCCCCCCTCCCCAAAAAAAAAGAATTAATTTTGATCGCAATTTCGAAGGTTTCCGTAAATTTTCGCAAACACGCTATAGTGTCATTAGATGCACTCAAAGGTTCTATAAGCAAAGTCAAGCGTTTTGCGTCCGTAAGCGTCCGGCTACCGGCAAATCGCAAAAAAGCACTTCCTGCCATAGACAACAATGTTAACTTCAACTCGACCAAACTTCTGATACAGTTGATGGACTTTAATGGTCAAGGTGTCGTTACGTTCAGAAGTTTTTTGCTTAATTAGTTACACTGTCTCATTATGCTGTAAACTTGTGGAGAAATTCCAATGGCAAATGGAAATAGCTCTTTACAAGAGATTTCATAAATCCCAGATTGTAGCGTCGGTGGGGTCATATCTTTCGGATTTCCTAGCAGAAATTCAATGAATTGGGTTTCTGTAGACCAAAACTTAACCATACCTCTGAAAAATACCTTATAAACCTTGAATTAGTTTATGGTTGTAGAAAATTGTCAGCTAGTTTTTATCTTCTTTAGTCCTTTGGAGACTGGTAGATTCCGCAATTAGTTGTTTGAATTTTCGTCTTCTTAAAAGGTCATCTATCATATCTTCCTGATATCCGTTTAATAAGGCTCTCTAGCTTGTCGGACAGTTGCTTTAATATTGATTACAAGATATGACCTGGACAAACAGACGCAGACAGACACACAGAAAAGTAAGCTAAATAAAAACGTATAATAAATAAGTTTGTATGACCAGAGAGCCTACGAAAATTTATGGACTAGCGTTTATAATGCAAACTAAACGTAAAACACTAGTGCATCTTGCATAAAAACAAATACAGATTTGGGACTCAAGTTCTCGAATTGTTTGTAATACTCCATCATTTTTCTTGGGACTGAAATTCAATTTGTTTACAATTTCAATCATCTGCAAGGTGGAGAGGGAAAGAAATTACTTTATCTAAAAGACATACGGTAATTACCCTTTCTTTGACCAATTATCAACGTAAACAAAATTTAAGCTGATTATGGAAAGTAGAATTATTCTAAATGATGATTTCTAATTTCCATCTTAGAAGAATTTCAAATTTAAAATCGTTTAAATATTCAGCGGTTTAAGAATAAAACGATTTTAAATTTGAAATTCTCCTAAGATGGAAATTATAAGTAAACAAAATTTACTTGCTTTTAAAAACCGAATGTGTTACTTGACTTTCATATTATGTAAAATATATAGGGTGAAGTAAACAATAGGGACAAATTTTAGGAGTTGATTCTTGACCAGAAAAGAAACAAAAAATCTCATATGAACAAATGTCCGGAAATAGACGCTCGGTCTGTAATAGAGCAATTAGTACAGAACATGACATTACTGGGGCAGTAAATGTGTTGATGTTACAAAAGATGTTCCAAGTGACCATTTTGGATGCAATGCAAGCGTTCACATGTCGCATTGTGGACTGCACCACTCGTTCACCCGAATAGCGTGACAGGCTGCATCGACACGCTATTCAAGTGTCACCACATCAGGAAGTGGCTCCATGTACACAATGTGCTTTTCTTTATGTGAAGATCATCTCGGCTTGTATCTCCGCTGTACGACAGTCACTCAAAAGTAACTCTGTAACAGAAAAAAATACACTATTGTTGTATCATTATGGGGGCATACAGTTGTGCATACAATTATTGCCATTTCCATGGAAACTATGCATTCCCGGACATATGATGATATGAACTTTTTGTTACTTTTCTTGTGAAGAATCACCTCCTGAAGTTTGTCCCTACTGCTTTAGTTTGAATCACCCAGTATACAAATATAGAAAAAATATATATAAATGGTTAATAGAAAGGGCATGAAATATAAGGGAAAATGAAAACGAAAATTTGTGTGGGAAAAAAAAGTCGACGTGTAGGATCGTAAGTTTTTGTTTTCAACAATTGCGAAACCCCAGCTGCAAATTGAACAATAGGTTGCAAGTGTTGCATCACGTGAGAAATAACGATAGCTCGCGCTTCGAAACTCTGCGACTGATCGCTTCGTCCAAACAACAAAATGTAGTCAACGAAACAGGAACAGAGAGAAGTAATTCGTTTCTTGACATGTGAAGCACGGGAAAGGTGATTGTGACCGTGTTTTTTGATCGCAAAGACCCGATTTTACTGGACTTTCTTGAAAAAGGCACCACAATTAACGCAGCACGATATGGGGAAACATTGAAGGCACTGCGCGCGGCCATCAAATGCAAGCGTCCTGGATTCTTACAGAAGGGGTGCTTCTTCTGCACGACAACGCGCGTCCTCACACCTCGAAAGCAACCGTAGACTTCATCAAAAAGTTCAACTGGGAAGCAATGCAGCATCCACCTTACAGCCCTGACTTATCCTCATGTGACTCTACGTGTTTCGGGATCTCCAAGAAACATCTGAAAGGCCGTAGATTTCAGTCGGGCGATGAAGTGAAGGACAAGGTTTTGGAATGGTTCCACACGCAACCGAAAGACTTCTTCCATAAAGGGGAAAAACTTCACACGCCTAGTTACACAGTGGGATAAATGCCTTAACCCATTTGGAGAGTATTTTTTAAATTCCTTGTATACACTTTGGATAAAATAAAGGGTCATTTGTAGGACCCTTATATAATAATAGGGCAAGTTATGCAAATACAGTAAAATGTAGACTGTTTGCCATGAACGGTATTAAACTCCTACACTGAAAGTGGTGGTTTTCAGTGGTGAACAAGAGGAAAAGCGAAATTTGTCGGTGAATAAAAGAACAGTATAATTACGGGATTCTCAAATGTAATAATTTCAGAGGTTAGCGAATGGAAATGCAACATCGAATAGAAAAACAGTACGCCCAATACATAGCAAAATGATCACCTGGAGGAAGCTTATGGGTTTGCTTATTGAGATAACCCATGTTAGTCAAATCAAAAAAATTTTAAAAATGTATGTAAAGAAATGTACTCCTGCAAGTTTTTACAGATTGATTCACAGAATCCAATAAAACTATTGAATAAGACGCCGACTGGTATATCACAACACAAGATTGTTTGCGTTCTTATCGTTTATGACGTATTGGCAAGGTACAGAAATATGAACACCTCAATTAGAAAAACAAAATAATTGTTAAATTCCATGACTTTACATATAGGAAATTAAAATTTGAGCATGGAAGAAAAACTCTTTTCGTAGAGAACTTTTCATAAACCACTCAAAGTAGTTTCTGCAAAGTTCTCTATGAAAAGAGATATTTCCGCCGTCTTAAACTTGATTTTTGTTCTGTGAATATTTTCTTAGTTTTTAATAATTGATGGAAACATTATGATTTATTGCTACAGCAAACACTATCAACTGACTATAAAAAATAAAAAAAAATTTCTCCAAATCATTTAACGTTTGAAAATTAAAACAATAGCTAATTGATCCTTTAAATTAAAATTGGATGCTATGTGAAAGTATGTACTGCTATATTTTAGTCCAGATCTTCAACGAGGATAACGAGATACGGGAAATGGACGAGTGAATATTCCTCCGAGTTCGACTACTCAGTGAATTATTCCAAACAAAGGATCGGAAGTTTGACGCCACAGTGACTGTTGCCAGCACCTGATTGGGTCATCCTCTCAATTCGGCCATCATCGTCACCTGTTTCGTTTCGAATCCCTTTTATGGGGTCGCCATGTTGTCTGTCGCCGTTGCCCTCTAATGTTCTCCCGTGACTATCAACTAGTTCATGGGAAAAACGCAACGTGTTCCTTACGTTCTGATCAATGGTTTCGTTCTTCGAGGCAATCTATAAAACGGCAGGAGACACCGCAATAATTTCAACATCGCGTGAGCTTATCGTCACAAATCATTGCCTTATTGGAAACAATTGAGAGAGAAAAGGGGGAAGAGTAGGATAGAAGGGGGATAGAGGGTAATCGAGAGTAGAGGGTAAAAAAGAACGAAGGCCAGTATTACGAGGAGGATTGGAGAAAGTGATTGCCTTGTATAATCTTACCATTTCTCTACCGTCTGGAGTGATAATGAAATACAAGCGTGTAATTATCTTCAATTAGCAGTCGCGAAAAGGCAGCAAACGTTTAATCAAATCCCCTATATATGATTAATATTGTCGCTTCTCATAAGTCTGAAACATTTTCTTTTTAATATACACAAAAAACAATAGATTATTCATGTTTTTTTTTTAATTATAGCGGTGGCACATTAACATCGGTTGGCAAGCTATACTATGCGATGATGTAATATTTTTTTAAGATTATAGAAACGTCATTAAACTAAATGACAAAAGTACTGAAGAAGTTTTTAAAAATAAAAAAATTTACAGTATTTTAAGCCAGCGTTCTGATGATATAAATATGAGTATTACCTTTGTAGAATATAGTTATTAACACAAACAAAACCACTTATAACAATTTGAGATAAAAATAATAATTAAAATTCTTTAAAAAAAAACTTTTATTTATTGCTCTTTTTAAGAAAATTTTTGCGGTACACTTGAGGTCCTCTCACAGCACATGGTTAAAAATTCGCTGGTTAGAGGCGTATTTTCTAAGATAATTTTCTTGATTATGAAATCTTCTAGAAATTCACTTATTAAAATTCATAAGCTAATTTATTTTATTTTACTAGGTTTCAATTAAATAAATTATAAGCGGGAAAAAAGAATTCAAAATTAAATAGTAAAAAATACAGTACATCTTAAATCATTACATTCGCTAAATGAGTAAGAAGAATACCCGTCATATTACAGCTTATGCAACCTTACTTGGTTATTTCTGTAGCCAAGTATTCATATTCATAGATTTATTAATTTTTCAGATAGATAATTTACAAAGAATTTTTTTTAATTTATTTTATTTTTAAGAATATTTTACAGCGACATTCTTCAGGCTGGAATGTACAGTGGGGTATCATCCAAGCGTATACCTGCTACCCTATTTTCATTCAGAAGGGATAGGTCCAGTCTAATCTGCCTTGACTCTCAGTAAAAGTACCTGATTTTGCAAGCGATCAACATCCGGTAAGCTCAGTTCCTACGGAGCAGGTAAAAACCTTTTTGCATCCGACTGTACCTCCGCGTAAAATTTCCCGTACATTAACAGGAAATAATTCGTGAGGAGTAGAAATGGTATAGAATAGCTTTTAAAAACTGTATGACTTTTTAAAACAAATCTTTACCTACTGCTTTCCCAGAATGCGATTAGTTCATTTACATATGGACTAATCGTATTTTACAAAGGGGGTTGGATACCATGGAATCTCCTTAACGAAGTTTGTCCTAAGACTTTTCAACAAACAAGCACGTGCACCTTGAATTTCTTTGAAAACAATTGCTTTAAAAGTTATTACAGTAGATTGCTTGTGTGAATTGTTAAAAATAAAATAATCTAGGCCTACCAACGCACACTGCCTCCCGGTGTCATTTGATTGTTCAATGCAGTATTGTAAGTAAACGGAGCTACGGGGACCCCATGTTCATATGACAAAAAATACTTCTAAGGACCTCTTCTATCATCTCCCAAAAAATCTGTATTCAATTCAAAAACACCCTATATACCCACAAACAAACATCCTTCTTTATATAAAGAAGGATGTTTGTTTGTGGGTATTTAATACAAATCTACAGTTTTATTCCGATCTTGATGAAATTTTGCATTGTGAGTTATAATTTAATTTTTTGAGATTGTTCCGTTTAACTACAAGTATAATTATCCTGGGCAACGCCGGGTACCTCTGCTAGTGAAAAATAATAGTCTAATAATAAATAATTAAAAAATAAATAAAAATTATTGCGGCTTTTCGCTTACAATCTCCGAGTGATTTGGTCCTTCCTGGAACTGAATTTCCGAGTGGCTCATTGGCTAAGTGGCTCCGCCAGAGTAATTGATTCTAAAGGGTTGAGAACCACTGATATAGAAATGGAATAGATATTAAAATAACTAATTTTTTGAGCGACAAATAGTGTATGTCCTTTTAATGAGATAAATAACATGAATACCAACGCATATGCATTTATAATAACGAATCTCTTTCACTGTTTTCATAAACGTTAAATACAGGGTGTTGTTAAATTTCATCACAAAAATGATAGGGGTGATGGAATATGCGATTCTAAGCAAAAAAAAAAAGTTCATATGAACAAGGGTCCGAATTTGAACGATAACTGAGATACATATGAACAGAAATAAAAATGCCGCCATAAGATCAACAAGTTAATAACTCACTTTCTACAACATCTAGGATGATGAAACTTGGAAGAATAATAGGGTACATAAAACTGTGTATACCGTTAACATTTAAAAATTCCAACGAGTAGCTTCCGAGTTACTCACTCAACATCGTAACACGTGCTCACATGTAAGTACTAACCACCACGATGTTGACTACGTAACTCGGAAACTACTCGTTGGAATTCGATCAAATTTTAACGGTAGACATAATTTTATGTACCCTATTATTTTTCCAAGTTTCATCATCCTAGATGTTGTAGAAAGTAAGTTATTAACTTGTTGATCTTAGTGGCGGCATTTTTATTTCTGTTCATATGTATCTCAGTTATCGTTCAAATTCGAACCCATGTTCATATGAACTTTTTTTTTTTTTAGAATCGCATATTCCATCACCCCTATCATTTTGGTGATGAAATTTAACAACACCCTGTATAATAGATTTAAACGCTCATTAAAAGTATTTTTTAGTCTCAGAAAAACATTTTCAACACTTCTGAAACCTTTTCCGGTATGAAATTTAAAATTTTTAGCGTTATTATTTTCAATAAGAGTAAAGAGTATTTACGGCAATGCTTATCTGTATTCTTATACACTGAATGGCCACTTAATTAGGAATATAGTCTTCGGAGTACAATGGACAGCTCCGATTATCGGAAATCATGTGGCAGCAATACAAAAATGTTTAATTGTGTAAATTCTGACACATAGTTTACATTAGCCGAGCAAGATGGGCAGAAATGCTATCAATTTGAGCGCTTTTAGCACGGCATCAGTGCCAAATCGAGATGGATCCAGAATATCTGCTACTGTTGTCAAGTTGCTCGCTTGAGCCCTAAATGGTGCACTGCCAAAAAACGTCGAACCAAAAACAGTTCTTTAGCCGTCATCACTTCGTCAATGATATGAGTCAATGGCGCTTGAAAGCTATTTTCATGAAAATTTAACTTGTTAATACGTGGGGTTTTTTTCTCTGAAGTGGGATAATATGTAATTTTTCATTCTAGGAATCTTAAATTATTTGCAACGTCTTTGCATTTTTTTTTAGTCATGCGATATTCAGTTATATTCCGTAAATTCTGACAAATTATTTTGCGGATGAAATAACAGATGAGGATGCTCTAATCGCATGTGCCTCCGCAATGGTATTAAATAAAAGGAAACGCAGTTATGCAAGAGGATATGTTGAAATCGTTTCGCTATATAATAAGCGGCTATTGTTAATCGTATTTCTACCAATAATAAGCCCTAAATTTGGCCGTTTGATGATGATGTAACAATGTATGACAATTCTGTGCGCAGGCCTTCTGTCTAGGTGGTGTCGGGTCAGGTGACTTGAGTGCCCAGGCCTGTCTTTCTCGTCGGCTATGAGAACCAATCACGCTCTTATCATTTATTTATGATGAACTAAATGTAAATAATAAAATTTGTGTTTTGAATGTAATTTTTAAATAATATAAATTTAAGTTTTTAAAAACAAAGTTGATCAATTATTTAGAAATGAGAAACTGGTCTAGGAGAGCAATAGGTAGCGTTTATTGCGAAGTCAACGCGTTTCGAGAAACTCATTATCAGGACTGAAACGAATACTTGTAATGAAACGCATTATCAGTAATGAAACGCAACGATCTTACGCTTTACTAGAAATTAGACATTTTGAATACTGCAAGGAAATCACGAATTTCCAATAACGATATACAATCATGTAAACAGACTTTAATCAGAGTTCTTTCCAGAAATATATAAATAAATAAATAAATATATAAAAAGATGAGTAATACAACACTTTTGAGCGCTTTCAGCGAATGGACAACAAATTTTTCAATCCCGGATAATATGTGGTTTTCGCTCGGTTCCTTGAAACACGTATTAACGAAATTCGACTGCACTTTTCATATTTATTACATTTAAATTTATTACATTATTCTATTAGCTAGCTTATTTGGGTTCATTTTACAATCTTAATGACAGAACCAAAAATTATTATCAGAAATTTTACGCCTTAAACAAAAAAAAAGAGGTGCATACTGCACTTAATTTTAGAGGAATATATACGTTCTTTTTTTGTTTCATCCACAGCTCCAAAATAAAAAAATATGTTATTATTATTTCCATTTTGAATACATAAACATACAGTGTACATATATTAAATATATACGTATATCTAAGATAACAAGCAAAAATTCAAATGGTCAAGAGCTAAAATGAGAATTTTTGGAAATAATAGAATTTTTTTCAGTAGGTTAGTAAAAGAACATTTCCTTTTTGGTATTGTGACTTTGCGCTACGCATTTTTATCGTTATCGATCTGTGGAAATTTTTTTTTTCCTCCGTTTCAATTTTCTTTGATTTTTTCCCCCTTTCATTTCTATAGTAAAGCCCAGTTGACTTAGGTGTCTGGTGATTGTTTGTCGGCATTCTGTGAATTAAAAAGAATTTTTCATTCAGTACAGTTATTGGAAAAATTTATACACGTTAATTGTAATTAATGGCACATTAGAAGCTAGCGGCGGATTTTAAAACAAAGTAGGTTAGATTTCATATGTGAACTCGACTGAGCATAGTTTCCTATTTCATCAAAGGCGTTAGAAATATAATTCTTGGATTGAATTTCAGTCCAAAAGGGGTCCCCTTGGGCGATGGGGCTGCAGCTAGACTTACGGTCAAACACGTTCCATTACCGAGAGGAAAGTGAACATTGATTGGTGGATCCCTATGGAGGAATGAGCCAAAATGGAAACGATAATATTCACTTACGAAGATGAATGGAACTTTGAGTGATAAATCAGCAAACTTCTAGAGAATGTGTTCATTTCCGGAGGGGAAGGCGAAGATTTCCTCATAGCATTTCTTATTTTTGTTCCCAAGTTAAGTTGTATTAAAATACGCGAGAAGTTCTCGTTTTATTGGATAAGTTAGGTTAAGTTACGGGTATTTTTAATAAGGGCAGCAAAATGTGCTTTACGATTCTAACCTGTACAATGTATTATTTAAACTCGAGATTCTAAGTTTTATTTTATTGATTAGCAAACATACATGATGCCGCTCAGGTTCTTTGTTTTGATGACATTTTGTAATTTCTGATTGCTAATATGAATATGAACACTTATGAAAAAAAAAATAACATTGAGTATATGCATCGAGTACATGCATAGAGTCATATGCACATTGGAAACGACGAAATAATTTCTTTATATTTTTATAAAACGATTTCAGACTAAATTTTTTGCCAAATTGGATTTCAATCCTAAGAAATGGACATTGTATAGTTTTCGCTATAGAGGAAAAGATAAACAATTTCTGCCTATCTTCTTTTTGAACATCCTAAGAAAAACAAGCCTTGCGAAAAGCATGCGCTTTAGGATAATGCCAGCAATCTTAAACGTTGTTGATGGACATTGCAAAGACATGAAGACTCAGCAGGCATATAAGAGGGTATGCGGGATATTCTTGGTATGAATACTCCATGTATTAGCATATATTTAAGGCATTATTCGAATAAAGGAGTAAAATCTTATGTGGATAGAAATAGTTAAGTAATAAACTAGAGGATACTCTTTTACTACAACTAGAGAACAAGAAACGAAAAAATAATAAATGAAAAATAAGGCAAAAAAATAAGACAAAAAACAAAAGAATAAGAAAAAAATACGACCTGTAAGCGCTTTTCGAAAGCCTTGCTTTCATCGTTCAGCAGCCCAAGGGAGAACACGGAGTGAACTAACTTGGGAAGGTCTATCGAGTCTTATATAGCGAACCAGAACGGAGAACAACCAATCAAGAAAATGGTAGAAAGTGGCAATTCATCGATTGGGAAGCTGAGTCACCCACTGAGTAAGGGCCCATCCCTTCCCATCCATTGTCCTGGAAAGTTCGTATCAAGGCACTGCCTAACTTGCAGGCCCTAGTGAGGAGGTGCTCCATCTTGTTGGTGGACTGTGTTGGCCTGCAGTTCTTCCACCTTTGGAATCAGGTTGTTCTCCAGTATATATCTAGGTAGGTTCCAGCGGTAATGGTGTCTTCAGCGAAAAAGAAAGGTCCGATTACTCGATCATGCGTTAAACCGCACCAAAATGTTACCACAAACATGGGAGGAAATCGAGTTTCGCTTTGACGTCCTTCGCGCCATAAATGGGGGGCACATTGAAATTTATTAAGGCATGCTAAGAAACTTTTTTCTTTGTGAATTAAAAAAAATCACGTTAAAATCTGTAATAGTTTTTGAGTAATAAACATGTAGAATACGGGAGATAATTTAGAAACACCCCGTATAATACATAATGGAACAATGAGACTACTGGATAAACCATAGAGAAATGGAACCATAGAGAAATGGAATGAGTTAAATAATAAAGTAAAATAAACAGACAACAATAGCATTAAAATCTGATGCACTCAGAAGTCAAAACAAGGTACGTCAAATGGTAAAACAATAATAAACTACGATATGAAATGTTCTTCTGGATGAAGTTGGTGGAGGCTTTGTAGTACTATACCGGGAAATAAATCATACAGAATTCTCGAAAATGGCGAGCCGGTCAACATGGCGAGCCATAGCAAAATGGAACTAAAATGGTTTAATGCGAGGTGTGATCAAAAAGTTCCGGGACTATTTCATTTAAAGAAAAAGTGCTTTATTTAAATACATTTACACAGTGTCCCCTTTAAAATAGTCCCCTCGCTAAGCCATACAATGTGTCCAGCGTTCCTGCCACAGTGTCCTGGAAGTCCTTTTATTGAAACTCGCACTGGATCTGCTCAATCGTATCAAAACGGCGACTTTTCAACTGGATCGTCATTTTTGGAAACAGGAGAAAGTATGCAAGAACCACATCTGGCGAATAGGGTAACTGTGGAAGGGAAATCATGAGATTTTTCGCAAGAAATTCACGTGTGAGAAGAGCTCGATGAGAGGGTGCATTGTCGTGGTAGAGCCTCCAGTTTTTTTCACGACCAGTTTTTTGCATTTGGTCGCTTTCGCCGAACGTCCTCCCTCAGATTGCTCACTGCTCGAATTTGCTCATTCTCAAATTTAATGTGCATGATAAAATGTCATACACGTGATCACAATATTTTGTGAATTATAGCAGTATTTTCTCAGTCCCCAATGCATACGAAACAAAATCCTTTGAAAGGCTGATTTATGAATGTTAGAGCTATAATTTACTGTATTTGTGTATTTGTGCTGCCATTTGTTGGCGATCCCACGCAAGCAGTACCGGGACATTTTGATCCCACCTCATAATAATAATGCATAAAAAATCAATAAATTCTGTCGAAAAATCATAAGTATCGAGACTTTAAATCGACTTTGGGCTGTTTGACGTATGGCAAAAATGGGATTATCTTTGGACGTGTGTTGCATTACATGGGGCCCTCGTATTGAATCGTTATAATGGAAATAAAACTTCGTGAGCTTTTCTTTCTATCGGTGCCTTGCACAGTCCTCTATCAAAGTATTTTCTCTACAATAAACGTTTAAAAGTGGAATATTTTTTTTGACTCAGCTTATGTTAAAAAAAAAAACGTTTAGACTTTACTATGTGCCCACAGCCACTGTACGGTGTTCTTTATGATCAATAGAAAAAGGGGAATTAATTGCTTTCATTAATTTTCCGCGAGTAACTTAGAATTGCATGGAATCCGCGACAAGTGATATACACATAGAAAGATTTAACTAAAAAGACATTAAAAGGATCTTTACCTATCAAAGCAGAAGAAATATAACAGAAATTTAGTTACAGGTAGCAGCTGAAAGAGTTTTATAAGTAGCGACGTTTAAAACGCAATAGAAATAAATGCAATTAAACACAATGTCCCAAAAAGTCGTTTACAAACTGTGTATAGGAAGTTGTGTCCAAAAATCAAACCGTGGAGTGCTACAGCAACGTGACCGACACTCAAAAAAGAGACACGCAAAAATGGTAACGTGACTTTATTAACAAAAACAAACTTAAGAATCATGGTTACAGAAATTCTGGTTACAGAAAATGTTCAAAATTCCGTCCATTCACAGCAATGCATGCTTCACAAGGTCGACGCTTGGAATCACGGACTCGCTCAAATTGTGCAGGTGTGTCACGGACACATGCCACCGCTTCCACGATTCTGGCGACGAGGTCGATGGCAGATGTTACGGGTGTCGCGTATACCTGGGACTTCATTTATCCCCACGGGAAGAAACCCAGGGGGGTAAGGTCAGGGGATGCCGCTTTCCGAACATCGCCTTCTACCGGTGACTGGTCACGTTTTCGGACACAACTTCGTACGTAAAACTTGTTCGTCTTGGTCTGACAAACCGTCACGTAGAGTTTGTAAACGACCTCTTGGGACACCCTGTATAAATAAACCAATAATAAATGACATAATCAAGTACCGAAAGGTTAAATGGAGAGTTCAATTTAAAAAAGGTTAAATAATTTTTTATACAATCGAACTAATAAAAGCTCTTTACATAATTAGTTGCGTTCCTTGATAATAACAAAACGCAGGGGGCATCTACTCTTGAAGCGTTCTCTGTTTAAGCGTCTATTGTTTCTTCATAGTCTATTGCTAGAGCATTTCTAACATAAGCATCAATTGCTGAAATAAAGTGAGCGATTAGTTATTAGTAATAAAATCTTGTAAACATCCTAAGAAAGAGCTATAACTGTGACGTAGAAGTAATATTAAATTCGAAATTTAAGGTCTAGCTAAAGTTACTAATAACCAACGGAAATTCATTTTATTCTTTCTCGTAGCCAACGAGAAAGACAGGCCTGGGCACTCGAAAGTCACATGGCCATAGTTGTCTGAGCAGCAATCCAACTTTCATTGTCTCCATCTTAATTTTAAAAATCTATTTTTTCGTTTGTTGGTAACAATGAAGTTTGGATTCTTGCTCAGATTGCTGTGGTCAGGCAACACCTCCTAGAAAGAAATCCTCACAACCGAAACGTCACATATTGTTACATCGTCTTAGTTCAACCATTGTAGATCGTATTTCTACCAATAATAAGCCCTGAATTTGCACTACTATGGTGATGTAACAATGTATGACGGTTTCCGTACAGAGGCTTTCTCTTTAGGAGATGTTGGGTCAGGCGTGACCACCGAGAGAGAAGGCCTCCGCATTGACATTGTTACATCATCATAGGTAGTACCACGGTCTATAGATATTCATGGTCATCGAGCTTCGGCCATTTTCCATTGTTTCGAGAAGCTAAAGAAAACAGATCGCGCCAGGTGCCGCATAGATCGTACTAAGGCCGACCGCAACCTGCGATAGAGATTTTCATTGAAACTGAATATGAAAGTAAAGTTTCTATCTGCCGATAGGGTGGCGCTGCAGGCGCAGTTGGGCCGATTGTACATGCAGCGCCACTTTTCAATAGAGTTCCCGCCCTATCGGGAGCTAGAAACTTTAGCTTCATTTTAACAATGGAGCTCGATGACCATGAATATCTATAGACCGTGGTAGTACTAATTCAAGGCTTATTATTGGTTGAAATACGAATAACAATGCACTATCTATGATGATGTAACAATGTATTATGTTTCATCGCAGAGGCCTTCTCTCTCGGTGGTCACGGGTCAGGTGATATTTGAGTGCCCAGATCTGTCTTTCTCGTCGCTACGATTCCCTGCAAATTTACGTCTATTTTTTTGCTCAACAAAGTACAGTAATTGAGTGATTGAGTTATTGAGCCTCGACAAAGTGATTATCACGTGCGCGTGCCCATGTCAACAATGCTTAAAAGATGAACAGAAAGTAATAACGTATTCATTCTTGAAGAACCGACTGTTATATGGCATACTATTATCTTGGTATTCTTTACAGTGACTGTTTTAGAACGTGAATTCGACTTGAAAGGGTCCACGAAAAAGCGTGAAAAATTGGTACGGCCGAGTTAAGACTTGATGGTCATATTTTTGAAAACAGAATTTGAAAAAGTCGAATTCATGGCTGCCGGAATGTCTTCGTGCAAATGGCGGACGGCCAGGCTGCCAGAGAAACGTACAGACCAAGCGTGCATTCTTATAAGTAGCTTTCTGCTAAAGCTCTTAAGCTATTGAGAGCAATGCATTTACCAGAAAATTAGCTATTGATATTAGGGCTAAACAATTAGTATTGATAGTAAGTCGAACAGTTAGTTAAAGAGAGCAATAAGCCTAACAGCAATTTGCTGTTGATAGAAATTAGCTTTTGATAAATTTAGGCCTAACAACAATTAGCTGTTGATAACATTAGTTAGGCCTAACAAGTATTTACTGTTGACAACAATTAGCTGTTAATTTATTAAGCTTAACAGCAATTTGCTTTTGCTAACATTAAGCCCAACTGCAATTTGCTATTGCTAAAAATTACCTTATGATAACATTGGGCCTAACATCAATTTGCTTTTGATAGCCATTATCTTTTGATAATTGTAGGCCTAACAAAAATTAGCTGTTGATAGCAATTAACTATTGATAACCATAGGCCTACCAACAATTAGTAGTCATTAACATTAGGCCTAAGAGCATTGAGCGACAACAGTGATGAAATTACGTTTTCATGGATGTAGAAAACCAGTTTTGTATCACTGCATATTATACACGTGATATTTATTCTTGACTAGTTTGCCTCGAAATGATTGATTTATTACACGTCATAATTTGGCATTGTAAATGTCCACTGAACGAATTCACGTACCAGTGAAACAGTTTCGATCATCTCGAACTCATTATATTTATTCATGAGTCGTCGTTACAAGTTGTTTGATGTACTTCATGCTATACCTTACCGTTTAAAAATTTCTAAGGGATATCTTAATGGTTACTTGAACACGTGCCATTGGACCATTTCGATCATCTTCGAACTAAATTTATCAATTGGCGAAACAGTAATTAAATTTACTTTCGTTCATGACTCGTTGTTACGAATGGTTTGACATATTACTTACTATTGTATTGGCCCGATTATAAGCCGCCCCCGAATAGCATTTATGATAGTAATAGTTTAATGTTCCCCTTAAATGCATTTTTACACATTAACTGTATTTTATGTCAAATTAGTGGTCAACATTTGAAGGACTCGATTGTAAGCCGCACCTTAGTTTTAAACCCTAAATGTCGGGGAAAAGTGCGGCTTGTAATGGGGCCAATATGGTATATCTCGTAGCATTGAAAATATCATAGCAGTACCATTAGAGCGCGTGCCATTGTACCGATTTTTGGCCATCTTCGAACTTGTCCGT
>JAHWFO010043799.1:664431-698043 GCA_023313115.1 Rhysida immarginata
CTATGGAGGAAGAATACGCCATTGAAAGCAAGCATAACACGCCATATCACTGCGATTCCTCAGGAAACCCTTCGCTCTACTGTGGAACATGCAATAATGCGCTTTGAACATGTCATTGACACAAATGGAATGCACATTGAACAAATGCTCTGATTTTATAAATTTCTCTGCTTCTAACTTGTTTTTTTTTTTATTATTCATGCGCCATATTTTGACGTAGCGGTCAAAATGTGAACTAATTTTTTTTATTGCAAAATTCTCTTCCCCATGGTCTGTATAACATATATCTCAAGTTTCGTCAAAATCTGATTACCAGAACGGCCGCTAGAAGGGTCTAAATGGTGTTACTTTAATTATAACCACCCTGTATATTCCGTAACATATATATACATTGAAGTCAAGGTATACTGGTTAATCATATGTATCGCTGCAGCTTTTAATCTCGACACAGATCATTTCGCCAGTAATTGGATTTTTTTCTTTCCTTTTTTCCCTTATTGTGATTACGTAATTTCTGACATTCATTCAAAAAATGGCACAAGACATTGCTTCGTCATCCATTTTCTATCGCATTGTAGTGCATTTATCTACTTCTGCTGAGTGGGACAAGTCAATTCTCGATTCGAAATTTTTTTTTGTTCAAGGTATCTCGGTAATGTTTAAAATTATTGCTATAATGCAACTTTATCATACAGGGTGATTCAAAAGTCCTTATCCGATTTAAAACTGCTGTGTTTATTGTTAAAGTAAACATACAAAGGTGCCGTAAAATAAAATATATTCATGAAATTCCGAAATGGTGATTTGCAGGTGTTCAATATATCCCTCTTCCCTCTGGCTGCACGGCACACGTCTGCTGTTTTTCTCAGAGGTACGAGTCCGATCTCTGCGTTTCCGCTTACACAACTAAACCGTTTCTTCGAACATTTGATGCCACTTTTTAATGCTCTTAGCAATAAGAGCTTTCGTTGCGAATCTTAAATGAAATTTTCGTTGGACGGTTATCATGGCTGCCTCGCATTTTCTGAAGCGGAGGACGCAAAACGTTTTCTGTTGCTAGGTCGCCACATCGAAAACAACTGAGACCGAGGAGACCTCTACTAACAACCTCATCAAAACTTGATGATCCCTTCTTTCCAATGTCATGCGGGTCGTTCAGTTGCTTAGTTATAAGTACTTTGAAGTTGGGTTCGGACTTTAAAATCATCATTTTTAGCATATGAATTATGAAAGATTACTCTTCTTAAAAGTTTTGAATTATTATTTTATGTCTTCATAGTGAAAATTTAAATTTTATAAACTTAAAATCTTTTAAGATAGCATTAAAATAAACATGCATAAATAACGAAATATAGGGCTAGATTAAAATAAAATCTTATAAAATAAAAGCGATAAATTGTATCATGACAATGGCTTGTAAAATAAGGTTTTCAATAAACAAAATTGTGACTTTGAGATCTATTGCTGACAAAATTACGAGTCATAATATAAGTCAGTAATATTTACGTGTCGATTATATTTTATTACTTTTTCACGCTGGGTCCTTCTTATAAATAAAAACAATAACGGGAACATAAAAACTCGCGACAACATAATGATCTAGCATTACTCTTATTGGTTTCGATTTTTTTTATCATGGCTGTTAGTTTTTATTTACTGAAAATAAAAACCTCACAAAACAAAATAAAATCTTCCCCCTCGCTGTGTCTTTGGAGGCCTTGGTTGAGGGGAAGACGATATCTCGACCGAAAGCCTTCGCCTGTTTTTAGTTGCAACCCATCAAGGTTTCAGTAAACGCATTCGTACGACTTCCTCACGTGAATTTTGACAATGTTCGTGGAACCACCATTCCATTTGGGAGAGTGAGATCGGCAAAGCTTAATGCCACTTGTCTGCCACCAGCTTCATCTGGAAGTAAATGGTTGCCCAGAAAATGGAAGGGGGGGTATAAAAGAATGCATATAAAATCCCAAAAGACAAACATAAAAAAAACTAGAATTTCCATCTTATTTTTCGTGCGAAACATCTAAACCAAAGACGCATGAAAAGATATTCGGACTAAAATGGATTCATTATATAAAAAAAAAACAAAGGAAAAAAACAGGAGAAACGCAAAGTGTAGGTGGCGGATGCATGCTTTATATGGGATTATGTATATAAATATATAATAAAGTAAATAACGCGTGTGTAAATTATCAGTTTTATCTTCATCAAACAGAAAAATATCTATGTTTATACATGCGAAATGCCTTTTTTTGAATTATTATGCGAAATAGTTTATTTGAATGCTATTTTCTATTGTGGGATAAATGTCTTAGATCAATTACAAGGATTTTTTCTAAATCAATCTGTTTATATTTCCTCTTTCAAATCTATTTTGACTTCTTAAATTAGATTAGATTGGTTGGTTTATTAGAAATTATGGCATCAACTACTAAGGTCATTTTGCGCCTTTTACACAAGTTATATCTGTACGCAGCCCGGAACAAACACAAACCTCCATGCCCACGGCGGGATTCGAACCCACAACCAGGCGGACTCGTATTAAATTAGACAATTTAGTTACTATTCAATAAAATAATACTAAATGCTTTCTGAAATTTTATTCTGGAGATAGATATTTAGCCATTTTGTATTTCTAAAGGTAGAGGACAATAAAGACGAATTCTTGCAAAAGAAATTTATGTATTGCTTATAACCTAGAAATAAATAACACTCCAAAGCAATTTTGCAATTTTGGCTGAAGGCGATCTAACATTCAAGTTTGTTGTTGTTTTTTTTTTTGTTGTTTTTTTTGGGAGGGGGTACGAGAGAAAAGATTTTTACGAATGAAACATATCTCAAAGATTTTAATTGTTTATTTGCTTTATTCTTAGCTTTTTTGTTTTCAGAATTAAAACGAATTTGAAATGTATTCATTTTAAATCATTTGAATTCATCTTAATTTGAAATCTATTCAATAAGCCTCAAAAATTTATCTCTTGCGTAAGTTAAAAATAATTTCATAGCTAAAAAAAATAACCTAAAAAATTCTTTTATTGATCAAATATTGACAATAACTATTAATTGACCCTAATATGAAATCTAACATAGATTCCACCACTTATGGTTTGGGCCTATTGTACGAGGGGCGTGTCATATTCAATCCCACTTTATTTCTTCTCATAAAAGCAGATCAGTCACAACTCGACATATAGCTTCGCCTTTTTAATATACTTAGTTCCACTTCAGCTGTATATCTAGCATCACCGACCTGGGGCTTCTCCAGGCCGTCCTGTAACCACTTTTCGGAATGTGGCTCATCAGCCTAAACAGCTACTTGCACCTTCTAAGTCTACAAAATGATGTCCGCGCATGGTTCTTCAAGCTCCCCATAACCGTGATAATGGCTCCATCACCATGAACCGGAGATCAAAGCTACTGACCGATGGAATTCCGAACGGTTTCCATAGCCGGCAAGCACATGGCCCAATGTTTTTGGGGAACGAAGGGGCACATCATCTTTATTGACTAGCTGGAATTCCATCAACAGCACTGTTGCCTATTTGTAGGCACTGATGACTGTCTTTTTAACGCAAAGAGATGATAATAAGATAACAAAGAAACTCTTCAAACATACCGTAACTGCAAATATGTTGAGTTCAATTTCATCGATTTTTTAATGATTTAAAGGTAAGGATGATTCCCGATTTGCGAGTCGGCGGCTTGCTCTGTCGATTGAGTTGATTTGTGGCTTCATGGAAGTCCATTTGGACATATTGTAACAGCTTGGTTGTTCATGTCCGTGGTAGCTCAATTGGTAAGACGCGGTGCCAAGAAAGGCAGGCCCTGATTCGAATCCAGGTCGTGGAATTTTTCTTTGCCTGTTCTATTTGCAGTTACTTATAGGTACTAGTGCTGAGGACCGTTTTAAGAACGAAAAAAATGAAGATTGTGATTAATTGCTTACTCATAAATCCATTTTTTCTGGAAAGCTCGGATAACTAGTTAATCTACAAGTAGTCAATGTAAAAACCAGGCATTGTCTTTGAGACAACATCTAATGCATACACATGTTTTAGGGTTCTGCAGTGGATAAATAGTATTCGTTGACAAAAATATTTTTTTTATAAATTTTTATTTTTTATATGAACATTCCATTACTAGATTATATTACAACGGCAACTGCAAAGATTTTGGATAAACCACATTGCAATGATGTGTGGATACTGTCACAGACGTACAAACACATTTACGCCTTCATCTTTTATTGTACACTAACAAACAAAATGTAATTATTCACCTACAGAAAAAGTTAGTCTGGGATTTTTGAACTGTCAAAACTTGGTGACGCCACCTCATGCGGCTGCAACTATGACTGCAGCCACCCTCTAATGCATGCTCGAAACTAAATTGTGAATTTACCGCCATTGCGCTTGCAAAATCTCACACAAGTGGTCAATGAATGTTGGCTGCTACTCCAGAGACCTCATTCGTCTTCCGACTCGTCCCAAAAATGCTCAGTGGAACTGAGATCAGGGCTCTGCGCAGTCCAGTCTAAGCGGTGAACATTGTTCTCTTTATACCACCATATAGTAGCAGTACCAACATGACACCTGACATTGTCATCTTGGAAGAACATGGATCCATTCCGTAATAATGCCACAATGTTGTAAGCGCTTCATTGTCCAGAATATTACTGAGTTCGTGTTACCATAGGGCATCCGTAGTTCAACACCGAAGTAAGTGAAACACCCTCACACCATAATATCACCACCATAATATCTGGAGATGCCCAATTACTTTTCAGAAGATATTTCACAGAAGTAGGATTGCATAAAGTTACATAAAGATTAGGAAGTTCATAAAATTCATAAAGAAATTTTACTGCTTAAATAAACAGCCTTAAATTCTAAGTCGTCCCTGGGCTTTAGAGCCTAATTAGAAATTATTGTAAAAATATCATGAATTTATTTATAGGGGCCGTTCCATTTTCTCCGATTTTTTAACAATGTTTATATTGGGCCTAGGTCTAGTCGATAATTTTAGATACTGATGATAATTTTTAAAGGTAATGAGTTGCATCAAATATAATAACAGAACATTTCCGGGAACATATCCGTCGGCTTCTCAAATAATTACATGAAAATATTCATCTGTAAAGCCATGATGTTAATTTGTCGCTATAGTTAAGAGCATTTTGATAATATTTTATTTTGTTCATTTCATAGAGTTGTTATAAAATGTATAGTGGGCAATTTTATATGACGTCAGTTTATATATAGAACTTTACCTATGCACTCAACATATTGGTTTGGTTGGTTTGTTTGGTATTAACGTCCTTTTCAACTGCCATGGTCATTTCAGGACGGCTTTATAGGGGCCGCAAATTATGCCTCGCAAGGGTTCTTTAACGTGCAGCCGGCAAACGACTACACGGGACCAACGGCTTTACTTCCCTTCCGAAGGAAGTGCGTGATCTCAGGATTTTCCCCCTGAAAAAATCCTCGTCGTCCTCGGCCGGGGTCGAACCCGCGTCCTCGGGCATCAGACACTCAACATATACACTAAAGGTTAGAAAACTGTCTCTCATGATATACTGTATATGATTTAAGACAACTAACATGATAACATTTTAATGAAATGTTTGTACATATTTGTATTTTTAAATGTTAACTATAAACAATGCTTCAAATGGATTGCTGAAATACAAGTAGACTAAGTCACATAATTGACATTTTTAGTAGTTTAGAATTAAAGTTATTACATTATAAAAAATGAGGAATTATAATTTACACAAAATGATGCTGCTATTGTGTCTCGAAAACAATTTTTCTTGCCCTAAAAATTGGTTCACAATTTTTTGAAAATGGACTTGGTCTACTTATATTTTCAACCGTTAATATAAGATAAGGAATAAACATGCACTCAAATGAAATGCGCGGTTGACTTCCGAATTTCGACAGGGATATTACAACTTATTTGCGGATATCGAAAACTTTTAATAAGACAGGATTCCTTAAAACGTATTTCCAATTTCTGCATATGGCTGACAAAGATCATGTGGTAGGGAAAGAATTTTGCATTAATAAATGAACTATTTGAAGTTCTATTGCAAAACAGTCACGCAATCCCATTTGGAAATTTTAAAAGCGAACAAAATTACTAAGCGAAAGCAACCACAAGGCAATAATATTATATTGGATCAAATAAATTGCTTAACGAGTAGACGAGCATCCGACCTTCTCTCATTCACTTAAGTGGCCGAGGAATTTACGCGATTTCCCTTTCATTTCGTTCTCTCTTGCCAACCAGATAAAACCAGAAATCCTTAGTTGAAGACTTTGCGGTCGAGGCACTGTTTTCAAAATTTTCTTGTAATTGGACTTCGTTAGAAGAACTGAAAATGTTCGAACGTACGAAGACGATTTGCTACAGAGGTTTCGTGGTGTCATATTAAAAGTGTGTTTCCCTTTGTTTATTATAATTTGAGAAAATGAGGAAAAAACACATGGCCCCTATAACCAAAGTTGTTTGTTCGACGGAAGGAATTCGATTACTCCGGCTGTTCGCCGAGAAAACGTTCTTTTAGAGAATCGATCGCTATGTTTTCCTTTGAATTCAGTGCTACTGTTTTTAACGTAGCTTGCTTCTAAATAAAAATCTGAAAGAATGAGTGCAAAGTTTTGGTGAAATCGTAATAACGTGATTGTTAGAAAAGTGTTGTTATATCATGCATAGTTAATCTGTAAAGATGATCATGACGCTTTGTCATAAGTTGTTTATATTATTATGTAATATTTTAAAAATTGTTCTCATAATTAACACGATTCACTTGATTTCAGTGATTAGAATGTAAGCGAAAATAATAAATTTATTACAGTATTGAAAGCGATTAATTGTAAAGTGATTATAATGTGATGTAATTCTCTCGTGTTTAACAATCTATGTTTCCCCATTGGTTTTCCATAGGGATTGCAAACATCGATAACATCATAAAATTATTAGAATGTAAATCACACTGAATTAAATTGTTTTAAGCTTATTTGATTAACTTAAAATTCATTATATACAAAATGATATTATATTGAGAAAGTAGCATTTCTACCAATTGTTTCAAATTTGCTTTCCCTAAAAGAGTTAAAAAAGAGAGAACTAAAACGTATTTCAATTTTGCATAACCGCCAGGTTGTAAAATGGTTTCATCCTTAATGGAATATGAAACCAACGTAAAATATACTAACAAGGGAACCCCACATAGCCGAACCGCTTTAACAATGGCTATCTATGCTGAAATTTTTTCGTTTTGGCGGTTTATTTTGAAAGAAACACAATTTCGCACTCTCTTATTTTGCAAGCATCTATAGTAGCTTCAGATGAGTAACATATTTCAATTTGGTGGAAATCTGTGACATACATGTTCGAGGGATTCCCTTATAAGTGGGATAGGAATGTGAAACACAATTAGATTTGCAAGTTATCTTCTTATCTCTCAACAATCCCCCCCCCCTCCCTGTTGTTAATGCTTTTTGCACCCTTGATGTTGTAATAGAAAACGGGGCTTTGCTGGCTGAGCCAGTTTTGCACTTCACCTTCAATCTGTTTGTTATTTGTAAAACGTTGGCCGCCAAGATGGTTTTTGAGCGGACCAAAGAGACGGAAATCACTCAGAATAAAGCAAATGACGAGGAGGTTGAAAGTAAGTGTAAAACTGGCTCAGCCAGCAAAGTAGAAGTGAGAAATGGAATGTATTTCTATTGAGAAAGTATGGAAGGACTAGAACATCAATGGGACAAAAAGCATTAACAACAGTGGGGAATTACGTTGAGAAATAAGAAGATTACAATTTGCAAATCTAGCTGTTTCACATTCATATCCCGCTTAGTATAGTTTAAATCACCATTTGTGTATTATAATAAGAGCCGTAATTTTCTGTCCATCACAACGAACTTAATCAACGAACGAGGCAGCAACAATATTATTTCGCGTTTGGGCAACACCACCTAAAGAGAAAGCCTGCGCACAGAAATTTCACACATTATTACATCATCATACATAGTCATAATTTAGGGCTTAATATTGGTAGAAATGCGATTAATGATGACTACATATGACGTTTTAATAATGTATAACATGTCCGTGCGCAGGCTTAGGTGGTGTTGGGTTGTGGCAGCAACAATGTAAGAGGAAAGAACACTATGTTTCGGTATTCATAATATACGAGGAGATATAAGAAAGTAACGCTATTTATTTTTTTAACGGAGGAAATACAGTCATTGTGTAAAAGTTAACATAGCCAAAAAGAAGGCTGATTAAATGCAAAGACACTGCATAACAAGAATTATTCCTGCGCACGCGCACTACTTGCTACCAGTAGTCGTTTTACAATTGATCGCCGTTATCACATCGTCTACAATAGAAGAACAGCTAGCTGTTATAAGGTTTCTTTTCGCAAAAGGTAAGAAACCCGCTTAAATTCATGGGGAAATGGTAGAAGTTTACGGTGCCGACTGTCTGGACTATTCCAATGAGTGTAAATGGTGTAAAATGTTACGAGAAGGAACAGTTAGCCTTGCCGATGTACAGCGTTCTGATCGAGCTGGTCAGCGGCAACACCAGCCATTGTCGATGACATTAACAACACAATCAGAGAAAGCAGTCGCATTTCCTTGAAAGAAGAGAGTGAAACGTTTCACATTATCCTCTGGATCTGCATGAGATATGGTGCATGAGAAGCTTGGATACCGCAAAGTCTGTTCGCGTTGGATTCCAAAAAGTCTTACCGGAAAGAGGAAACAATGTTTGACTTCTTCGTGACAACTTCATCAAAGCAAACTGGTACGTTTCAATTGGGAGGTTCTGGAACAGCCAGCCTACAGTTCGGACTTAGCGCCCTCGGACTACCACCTCTTTGGTCCCATGAAGAGATTTATCGGTGGTCGGAGGTTTGAGACTGACGAGGAACTCAAATCTACCGTGCGCCATTGGTTGTATTCACAGCCGACAGAATTCTATGAGCGGGATATTCTGAAACTGGTACAACGTTGGGATAAATGCCTAAATCGTCAAGGTGCCTATGCGGAAAAGTATATAAAGACGTGTAGTTTCAGCTGCACGTGATTGCTTACCTGTACGTTTTGTAATTTTCTTTGTAAAAAATAAATGGCGTTACTTTCTGATATCTCCTCGTATTTACCTAAATTTCTTTATTTTCAAAAGGTCATTACTGAATTCTATATTTTCCATCTGTTCACATTTTTAAGGTCAGGGAAATGATATATGAAATGAATGCGACTTTCATCGCTGATTACGAACATCCAAATTTTTGGAATATACTCTTCACCCTTTCACAAACATGTGCTTATTCATACTCATTCACTTGCACATCTCACTCCAGCATGCCCATACAATATCTAATTCATTCATCCGATCATGCTATCTAATACATTTAGAGTTTTCACATTGTAAAGTGAAATGGAAGAGTTCACTTTATGGCGCTTAATAGGTAGGGAAGTCATAGAGATACCAGGTAACCATAAAAGTTCTTGCCTTTTTTAATTCCAGAAAACAAAATGATGTACACAAAAATTAGCGTATCGCTAGTCCTCAAAGTAATCCCCATTGGCATCTAGCACCTTCTGCCAACACGTCTCCAGTTGATCAATCCCCTGGCCGTAAAACTTGCCGGTTTAGACTCAAAGAAGTCCGTGAGTACCTTTCGCAAGTCTGTATCATTGGTGTAGGATTTTCCACGAAGATGGTTGTCCAGAGAATGGAAAAGGTGAAAATCCGCTGGAGCAAGATCTGGTGAGTAAGGTGGATGACACAAAGTTTCCCAGCCAAGCCGCTCTATGGTTTCCCTGGCCACCCGTGATTCACCAATGCTAGCTCCTTCTGCTGCAATGCCTGTTGCACACATTACAACTGCTGGGAGGACAGGTCCCCAGTGATGGTTTGGCCAGTTGATAGCAGCTCGTAGTGAACCATTTGGCGTCTAGTCCACCAGACATACAACATGATCTTGCGTGGGTGTAGGGGTGGCTTTGAGGTGTGAGGCACGGTGTCCTGGGGTGACAACCAATGTTTGGAACGCTTAGGAGTGTCATACAGGACCCACTTTTCGTCACAGGTAACTGTTCGATTAAATATGGGTGCATTACGATATCGAGAAAGCAACGACATGCAGGTTGTCACTCGTTGATTCTTGTTGGATTCCGGCAATGTGTGGGGTACCCATTTGCTCAACTTGTACGTCTTTCCTAGGCTGTGCAGGTGACGTCTAACTGTTTCATCAGAAACCCGATACCGTCTGGCAAATTCACCACATGTTAAACTGCTGTCCTCCTCTATGGCCGTTTTTAGGGCCTGGTCATCTAAGGCTTGTGGTCGACCATTGCGGGGTTCATCAGAAATGACAAATTCTCCCGACCTGATTTTCTGGAACCAATGCCTTACGGTGCGTTCATTCATAGCATCATCCCCAAACGCAAGACGCTTTCGGCGAATTAAGGCTGCTGCTGACAAGCCTACCTTGAAGTCATAAAGCAAAACAACACCTAACCATCTCCTTCGATACCTCCATTTGTCTTCACTTCTGCACGAGATGTGATTGATATGAACGCCCAACAGTCCTGTATTTATACAGGCTAACGTTCCTGCTCCCCCCGACGGATTTTGAACCACACGGTACACTCATTTGCATATCTTCTATCACTTCCTTTTATGGCAACATAAAAACGGCAAGAACTTTCATGATTACCTGATAGTATAGTTTATATCCTCATGCGCGATTTGTGAGCTGCTTTTTTCACTCAAGCCTGCTCGCAACCGCTCATTGTAGCCTATTGGTGAAGTGTAGGATTTAAGAAAGTTAGAGCATTTTAAACATTTTTTCACTACCTATCCCTATGTATTAAGCGCGATAAAATGAACGCTTCCATTTCACCTTACAGTGTGAGAACTCTACCCATTCATATTTTTTCACATAAATGAAATACTCAGGACATTTTTTACGTTGTTTTAGTAATGATAGCTTGATCATTCTCAATTGGTTCTATTCACAATGCATATCTATGGCAAATGAAGTTTATTCAAAGTATATTTTTATTCAATTAGCTGAACAGTTCAGAGTTTCTCTCAGACAATCAGCAAGACAACTTCAGCAGTCAAGGAGACAGAGAATGGACGGAACAGTAAGGGAAAATCAAGAATCTCAAATGCAGTTCGACGAAGACAAGCAGGACAACAACTTTCTGAAGATTAGCAGCATCTTATTTTAGAACAAAATGCTGGGCAACCACTTTCTCAAGAACAAAGACAACAACTAATCAGAAGAGAATTACTTGTCAAAACAGGCAAAGAAGAATGTTGAATATTGTAAGAAAGGATGAAATAGACAAGCAGTAGTCATTGTAAACCGTCATCGATGTGGCTTCATGAACGTGAGATTTCGCCATCCTAACGCACCAATGTTAGGGGAGCGCAATAGAGGAACATTAGCGTTTCCTGAATTTGGAATTACATGTACCTATAAATCTGATTTAATCCGTACTCTATAAGTATCTTATTAACTTGGTGAACGACGTTAATTATAAATTAATGCTTGATTCATCAGAAACAAAATATTTCAGAACAAACATTCGGCATTTATAAAGTCCTATGAACATGTATACGCTGAAAGTTGCTGGAGTCTTCACATTACACAGTTCACGGCGTTCTTTAAAGATTTTCGGAGCAACAAGAAACACTGTTCACATCTTATACTCAATGGCAGAAGAAAATCAGGATTTCCTCTATCCCACATAAATTTTGGATGCTTCTCCGAAACGTACATCACAGAAATGGCCACTGCAGTGGTACTCGATAGAGGTCCTCAACGCCACCGACGTCTTAACTGACCGTTGACGCTGGAAGAGGGCTAACGATTTCACGGATTTCTCTTCAACCTTCTGAAATCGATTTACTGCAATCCTTCTTTTATTTTTAGGTGCGCTTTTATTATGCCAATAAATAAAATTCAAGGACAAGGTTTCAAGAGATTTTGGTTGTATAGGGGTATTCAAAAAAGGATGATGCAAAAGTCAAGCCGATTTATTTTTATTGAAGTGACATACAAGAATCATATTAATATGAGAAGATAGAAAAACTTCATAAGTTTCTTAGGGACGTTGTATATAAACACATGAGTGAGATGCCAGATATCTAAACAGTAGTCTATTTTCCCCCCAGACGCGTCCCACCAAATCCACGGTTATCAGCTCCACTCCACCAGAGACGCATTCCTCCAAATCGTCCAGTGTGTGGTAGTGGGGGAGCATCTTTAACGTACCTCAACAATAAAAAATCGCAGGATGTTAAACCAGCTGATTTCGGAGGCCAAAGCAGAATCGACAGGATCTTAAAATCTTGATTCTTGGCATGGCTGATCCAGTGTCGTGGTAGAGAAGAAGAACATTTACAAGCACGTAAAACATAATAACTTCTTCTATCACTTTATATCATTATGGTTATTAAATAAAAATAATTCAGCACCATTCTTTTTGGATAACCCTGTATACTGCGACTCCTGAGTTCATAAATAGGCAATTACATATTGCTAAAAGCAAAATGGGCAAACTGGCAAACATTAGTATATTCGCACATAAAAGAGATCAAACCACAAAAGCAAAAGGATATTTCATCAGGATGAATTCGAACCTTGACTAGAACAATGATATTATGGTTTCTCAAACCATTTATTTTTAATTTGAAACAGTGATTTAAAAAAAAGAATAAAAATGGCTGTAGCGTAAAATGATCATAACGTTTTTCTCATTTTTCCTGTAGCGATGAAAGAATTTAAAATTTGCAAAGCATTTACATCTTATTCTTAGTAAGTCTCAGAAAGTAGATCTAAAAGGTAAAACCTAGAATCAGTGGATGAATTTAAGGAACGAAGGCTAATTGTATGTTCATTCTAGTTATTTATTATCTTTCTACTCCAGGAAGAGTTTTAAAAACTTTTAATCAAACTTAAATGGCGACGCGCTGAAATATTAATTTAGATGCTCACTTTTAATATTATAATAACAAGATTTGTGCATGGTGTTTCCAGAACTGAATGCAAAACCGATAACAACTTAAAAAATACAACAGGCTTTCATCACTGTTATTCAGTATTTTCATTATAATTTCAAAACGAGAGAATAGCTCCCATCCCTTAATTGCCTTTGAAGCAGAGCGAGAGAGTGAGAAAGAAACAGGAAAGATTTAGCTCCCCTCCCCACCCCATTAAGAATTTAACAGTATTCACCCCTCCACTTTTAAGGTGAAAATAACCTGGACGAGAAAGTGAGTGAGTCAGCGAGAGGAAAAGAGGAGATGAAATAGTGGGCGAGGGGTGGTGCCTCTTCTAATTCAATCCGACACTTGAAGAACAACTGAGGGAAAATCAAGTTCACTTAATCACTACCAGGGGATCTGCTTCCGCTTCGCTTCTGCTTCATTAGCGAGTGTTTTCAATTCTGCCTTTTAGTGAGGCCTCGCCCTTAGTATCGGTGAAAGAAAAGAAAGGTGGGGGAGGGGAAGGACACTGGGAAGTTTTTATTCCTCCCCTTTCTTATCCTCTTTGCTAAGGTAAAAGCTCTCTATGGTGACAAGGCGAAAGTTAGTGTCAGTTGATAACTCTTAGACACAGAAGGTATTGAGGGCTTGCTTCTGGTCTTCCGTTGATGCTTTGGACGTAAACGACGTTCATGATTGTCATAAATGATTTGCAGGGGCAACTTTCTCCGTCTTTATCTCCTATGAAACTGAAGAAAGACGCTTCGAATGAAAATTGCAATTCCTCTGAGGAATTTAATGGAAACTTGAGTGAATTTACTTTATTTTCGATGAATCATTAACGTTCATTTGATTTATGCTTTATGGATTTTGGATGAAGAGACTGTAATAAATTGAAAAATACTTGCCTCAGTGAAAGGTGTTTCATTTGAGCTGCGAAGGAAAACAGCTCGCCTTTATTTTAATCGATTTATCCGTAAAATTTTCGGCTAACATTAATAGACTGCTTTTAAAAATGCATAGTGTTCGCCGAAGAACCTGTATTTACCAGCCCAATTACACGAACAGTAGAGCAAACTCTGCAAACCTCAACCAAATATCATCGGAAAGCTTTGTTAAAGACTACACGAGTTTCCCATAATGGCTTTCCCGCATAAAGCTAGGTTATGAACCATTACAACGTGCATTATTTAGTAGAGCGTATAATATCAAAAGAGCTCTGCACTTTTATTAGCTTTTTAATATGCTTAGGAAAGGAATACTTTGCTCAATTCTTTCGAAGCGTCCTGTATAACATAGGAGAGCCGTTTCATAGGTCGTGGCAATTCTTTTATTTCTTTCTAAGCATTTATGTCTCAACACAGCTTATTTAATGTATGCATTTGAAGGCCTGTCTTAAGTATCTTTATAGAATCAGCGGGTGGAAATTAGTGCTCGTGGTTTCCTGGTAACCTCACAAACAATAAATGTTGCCGATATTACTCAAAGATGGAAGTGGGTAAAGTGGAACAGCAGCGGAATTACATTCCTCCATACAAGAAACGTACGGGACTTTAATACAGAATTATACAAAGCCACTGGACATACATAATCTTATATGACAATGCTTGATCTCATTCAGCAGCTCCTGTCAACAATCTCTTACAATAGTGGGGATGGGAGGTTTTACCGTGACCGATGCGACTAGGATTTGATTCCTAGATTTGAAGAAGCCTTTGTTGAGAAACAAACATATCTCCACGAAAGGTAACATACGTACATTAACAAGACATGTATAGTTGATGGTATTCACTGCCTTTCCCATCGTTGGCAAAGAACCGTGCTCCACCTAAGAGGCTACTCTGAAAGGTTTTATGTGATTTCTTCTTACGTAATACATTTATTCATACGAGGCCTGTCCGGAAAGTATCCGGATTGAGGCTACAAAAGAAATACTGTTCGAAGTCACATAAATGTTTAGTAACCTTCACAGCGTTGCTGCCATTGGTCGAAACAAATACGGAATGCCTCCTTTGGGAACGCCGTCGCATTTTGTGTTGTCACGTCCACATCCTCAAATCTCCGTCCTTTGAGCGCTTTCTTGATCTTCGGAAATGCGATGAAGTTGCACGGAGCTAGGTCAAGTGAGTAGGGAGGCTGCCTGACCTGAGCGATGTGGTGTTTTGTCAAGAATTGCGGCACGATGTGCGGTGTGTCTGCTGGAGCGTTGTCGTGGTGCAGCATCCAATCTCCAAAAGGCCACATTATTTACCGTTTCCGTCGAACTGCATCACGCAACCTCCTCAGCATGCCAAGGTAGAATTCTTTATTAGCTGTTTGTCCTTTCGGGGCAAATTCGTAATGGACAATACGGTTGATGTCGAGGAAAAGAAAAAGGCGACGAGAAAAGAAAAACGTTCTGCTTTAGCGTGTTACAACAACTGCACGCGGCACTCTTAACAGCTGCAAATTTCATTATGTCATCAGCAGAAATGTCGTCATACGATTCGGATAGGAAAAAGGTGCAGCGAGTTCTAATTTTTATTTATAGCCTCAATCCGGATACTTTTCGGACAGGCCTCGTATGTTTATTTGTGTTACTTTGTGAGCCACATGAATTTCCTGATTAAAATACACTTTCACTTACTTGTTTTTTGGTTTCCCTCCTGACGTTGGCCTCTTAACCCCGACCTCATATGATGTTGGTATTTATAAGTATTTAGGACAAACTGTCAAATGTATATACCAAAACTGATGTAGGCTATTACCAACACGTTTAGAATAAATAAAATAATTGATTTATTTAACGACTACTTTATAATGAGAATAATTTTATTTCTTCAACTGTCGTTGCCGACCCGTGAGAATTGGGACAACCCGCTACACAATGAAACTTGGGCTTAAGATAGCAGCTTACAGTGTAGCGGTCCGATAACCAACGTTTTTGCGACGGATAAATCGGAATTTACATAAGAAATTATATTGAATATTGATGCTGCTAATGCGTTAACATTTCGTTAAATTTTATCTTTATTTTCCGTAAGTATTAACGAATACGAATATGTGTATACTAAAATACACATATATTCAATAATTTGCATTGTTTAGAAAATTTGGTCATGTGCCGTGTCAAAGTAAATTTTAAGAGTTTTTTTCTAACCATTCCAACTTAGACATAAATCAACTTACCCCACATAGAATTCCGATGCACTTTTTTTTGCGCGCAAGCACACCGTGGAAGCGATAGCGTTGCACGGCAATGAAGCGCCCCGGAAGTGCGCAGAGTTCAAAAAACATGGCGGAAAGAGAAGCTAACTTGTTAGCGGCGATCGACAAAGAATTGCAGTTAGAGCACTGTCATTAAGCATAAAACCTTAATTTTGCTGTACTAATATTCGTCTAGAAATAATTTATAAGATGAGGTAGGCATCCATGAGTACTATTTTTATTTAAAATTATAAAGCATCGCGATACATACCCCCTCACCAACGCAACGTATTACTCGACGTTGCACATGAAGCCAGCCCCGTGTTTGATTATCGAATTATTTAATAAAATGAAATAATAAATTAAGGAAATGGTTATTAATTACTCTAGACATTTTGTACTGGAAGGCAATTAGCTAATTGTAATAATCTATTTTTAAAAACTAAGTTTGTTTAGAAATTTGAGAAGCCATTCAATTGCCATCTGCTGCTGTCTATTTCATCTGAAGTGGATTCGTTCTTATTGCTGTGAGTAGTGGAAGAAAGAAGTTCCGTTAAGCGCATTAATACACAGGTTTAACAATGAGTCCTTGTATGCTCAAATTTTTTCGTTTTCGTGGTTTATTTTGAAAGAAACAAAAATCCGCACGCTCTTATTTTGCAAGCATCTATTGTAGCTTCAATTGAGTAACATATTTCAATTTGGTGGAAATCTGTGACATACATGTTCGAGGGATTCCCTTGTTAGTCCAAATTAAGTTTTTCGGTTTGCAAACGCCAATCGCAGGTCATCTTGGCATCAACGGCTTCAATTTGTTGATAACCAACAGAACATGATGCGTATAATTGCAAGTTGTAGTTTCTAAAAATATTGTATTCCCCAGGCAACAATTCTGATTTTTTGGGGATAAAAAGCAAAGATATCGATGAAGCTGCCGAAAATGGTTAGATAGATTTGTTATCACTCAGACTAAAACGCAAACGAATGAAAAGTGCTTTAAATGAAGGCGTCGACGCAGAACCATTAGAAGGTTCCAGCAAATGCGAGCTATGAGATTTAGACCGTAGTTTGCAACTATACTATAAAAATAGAAATTTAAATCTTATCAGGTCTGTCGTTAATTTAAAGGTAGGTCATTTTAATAATCCAAATTAGGTTTCACGTGTGTATGTTGTTGTTTCTGTTTTTAAGTATATTATATATATTTTTTGAATGAAAAAAAATTTCAGATCCAACCCTGTTTATTAGAAAGAACTGTCTATAATAAAATTTTGCCCTGGTTCTTAGTATATCGTTATAAGCAGGTTTCACTGTACTTTGTTAAGAAGCATCGATTCCACCAGTTAGTTATTAAAATCCTCTATTTGTGAATTTGCATTTTTGTTACATATAATCATGTAATACAAAAATTAATTTAAAAATAAAAATTAAATATTTTTAAGAATATGTTTACAAGATAAGCAGTGCACATTTAATAATTTGACATGGAATATTTTTAGCTGTATCTAAAAAATTGAAACAATGAAGGGGAAACTCGGAAAGGACCATGAGTCTTTAATATCAGAGCGATAATTCGTTTTAAATCATAACTATCACAGAATCAATTCCTTCACCAAATCATGACACCATAAATCTCTTCAGTGAAATACGACATGATCATTGTTCAGCAATTTAGTTGACGAATTCAGACTATCTTTAATATGCCAGTCAACAATCTCACGTTACATGTAATTTGGCAAACTTATTTAATTGTAAAATTGTTATCAAATAAAGACTAAGTATAATTAAAAATAAGAAATCATTTTCCTGTAACAGTCTCTGACAAAGATCAATCCGTACAAGAAATTTAACAAAATAGAATATCACGGAATAAGAACGCCTATCATTTAAATACTAGCACTTTACTGGGTAAAGCAGAATTATTAAGATGGGTCAACTTTTGAATTGGAGTAGTTAAAACAAAATTCGTCATAAGTGTACGCGGTAATTTAAAACCACCATTTCAGACTTTCATTGCCCATAAAACTAAGTTATCGCATAAAAGGAGAAAACAGTGACGGTCATTTGGGAACATCAAAGCGTGACTACAACATTTTGTAAAAGGTTTACAGTTTAGTTGGCTATTAGAATGATTTTTTACGCTAAATTGCTTACGCATGGCTTGTCGTAGATAGGACAAGTTCGTTTTTGTAAAAGAAGGAAAACCCTGAATCCACAATTTGTTCTTGTATTTTTAAGTTTGTTTTTGGTGTTAGCTGAATAACTATGAGACAATGTTGAGTTAAAACATTTTAATGAAGTTAATAGAGGCCGTTCACATATTTTATAGGTCTATTTTGTTTCTTTTATCATACTTTATTTTGTTGTATTTCTCATTTTGTATTTTTTGGATATCTTATTTTCATTTGTATGTTTTATCATTATTCGTTAATTCACAGTTTTGTAAATTTAGGCATTTGCCTCTTATCTTTGACAGAGCCAGGAATAGAACCGGTCGGATTTCTGTATGTTTTCTTTCTCGCTACGTACTGCAATGCCTCCATCAACTTCATTAAGAAGGACAGTACAGAGAACTCTCCATCTCTTAACATAAAACATTTTAAGCATGATAAACTAGCATATACAGTGGTAGTTATAATTAAATTTTCCCTACATAACCCATCCTAGAAACAAACTATTTATAGTACGGATACCAAACTCGATAGGAATAACGTCCAGATTATGGGCGACAGGATACTACACATGGTTTACCATCAACAGGTACCGTTATCGTTTACAGGCATTGATCAAGGTCTTTTATAGACCTTGGTATTGCTAGAACAGTCGTTGAACAGTCAACATGTAACCCATGGAAATGCTTCGTCCAGCCGTTCAATATGCTTTTCAAATTGTCCTGAAAACTGATGGGCGCCATTTCGAACACACCACAAAAACCGGGCAATAAAAGTGTATCAATGGAAATGCTTATTCATTATTTTTCTTCCGATGTCTTGGCAATATTCACATTACGGTTCCTGTTAGTGCGATCACTCGCTTTCCACATAGATACGGTTAAATAGGGAAAGTTTAATTATAACGTTCTTGTATGATTCGTTGCTTCATTGAAAAGTGAAATTTAGTTGTTATATATCCGTATTAATTCTTTGTGTTTAACACATTTATATAATTATTTTATCTAGAGTCCTCTATCTCTGTTTTCATTTCAGCATTTAGCGGTTTCTATTCGTAATGGATAATCTCCCCACTTGTCACATAATAAGAATAAATCGAATTTTAATTTTAAAAGTTTTGTTTGCTTTACGCTTCTCAAAATCTAATTTAAAAATATCCCACTTGACTTGTGAATGAGGAGAGCTTAAAATTTTGGTAATGTTATGTGAAACGTACGTAAAAACATTCTATACACGTGCAGTATCGATAATCTTAATGAAAGTACAATTAGAATGATGCTAATCTTCATCAAAGATAATGAAAATTTTTCTTAGAATATCTTTAATGCGTGGCCGCTGCATTTTTTGACGCTGCCTGTTTCGTTTAAGAGAACTAAATTATTTTCGATGACTATATATTAACAAGCGGTATATTATATAATTAATTTTTAGAGCTGTAAAAAATACGAAATATGTTCCGACACTGCATATAAATTCGAATTTTAATCTTGTTGATATTCAAGTTACCCCATTCAGTTTGCTGCAAGAGCCTTTTAATATTGTGTTTCTTATTAAAGAACCGGGCAGTCAGGACCCTAGAGATATTCCGCACATTCCATTATCACTTTTCTGAGATGAAGAGGGAGGTTATTTCAGGTTTCGAAAATATTATAGGGAAACTTAGTAAGCTTGTATGTTGATATAATGGGCAACGGATAATTGATGCGATCAATCAATTCGCGATTACGATGTCATAGTTCATGTTTATGATTCGATCATTCGTATGTGTCGAGCTTGTATTCAGGCTCAAGGGGCACATTTTGAGCGCTTATTATACTAAATCGTATACTCTCTTATGTTTTTAAATGTTAATATAAATTTATTATATGCGGTTTTGCTTATCTGTTTATATTATTGCTACTGCAATTAATAAAACTTTATTCTGCTGCATTCTCTATCTATTTGGAATGCGATCTATATTTATACGATATTTTATTCAACCTGACTTCCCTCACAAAATTCCGGAGATTTTTAGACAATTTGTGAATAACTCTAATGTACTGTTTGCTTTGCCAGAGTGATTGTATAAGATTAATTTTTATCATAATATTAGTAAAGTTAAGGGTAAATTGGTCTTGAGACTTCGAATAATATAATTTACAAATTTTCTTGTAATAAAATAGGTGGACATTTCAAAGTGATTAAAATAGACCGCTATACACGTGGTTTCCCAATGGAAGTTCGAAAGAAAATTTGTGCTAAAGGTAAAGGAAGCTTGCTAATTAATAATGACTTTAATATTTTCGAATCTAATTAGTGAATGTAATAAAGTAAATGCGATTGGGCTCTCAGTGAACGGATGAACACTATGGGAACGACGGACGAAGAAGAGTCACTAATGTGACGCTTCCATAATGAGTTAGGGGATTAAAATCTACAATCCCCGCGAAATCTGCCAACGTAAGGATTCACACTGCTCGGATTTTCTTTTAATCAGGTGAAGAAGAACCATAGAAATCTTTCTGGTACTGAATGAATTTTATTTACTTTTATATATATGACAATATTCTGGTCTCTTACAAGATTCCAAGAGAAAAATTAAGAATCAGAATTTCCCCATCTCGTTAAAGATTGAATCACAAGTTTCCTGGATTAATCATTGCACTGAGATTGTTTAACATTCTGATAATTAGTTTTCGCCGCACACAAATTATTCTTTACTACTGAAATTATGCAGTGTAAATCTGAATTCGCTCTTTACTCTTTTCTTCATTTTTTCCCTCCGTTAAAATTAGACTTCAAGTTTAATTTCGTTACTATATTTTCCTTTCCCCATCCCCACTCTCTCCATTAACGTGCAACAGAGGGGAGGAAAACAAACAGAAAAACTCTTTTGTTCTCTAGAGAAGCAGAATAATTAGGAAGTGATTAGAGACGAACATCCTCTCCAATGGATTGGAAATTAAACCTCCCCCACCTCGGGATAATGATTCTAAAGCTAGGGGCGAAACGTGTCTTACAATCAGTGAAGAAATAACTATGTATAAAAAATCAGAAGAAAAAAATGCTGTAAGACTTCGCTGTGAAGCTTTCAATGCCGTATTCCCCAAAGTCAAGATATACATAGAAAAATGAGCTAATGTCAAAATATTAAAATTGTTGGGCTCAAAACGAATAGTTGCTATGCAAAATAACGAACCGGAAAGACGCGAAACAACTTCATGCAAATTAACAAATAAAGACGTGTTTTCGACGATGGCGTGTGTTTGGATTAATGTGTTTGCAGTTATGGTTTATTCCAAGAGTATTCTGATACAAATAATTTACCTTTATGCATAAAATAACAAAATATGCAGCACAAATTACATTCCTAGAATATCGTGATATTTCCTCTCGTGCATTCTTTCCACAGTATATTTTATCATAAAATTTAGGCCATTGTTAACCCTTACATTTTCTCTTTGTTCTTTCATTTCCGAGATATCCCAAATTTCACATTCCTCAGATGAAATCATGAAATGTGGGCCTTACTGTATTTTAACATCTTTCCTTTACTACAGACTTGCGGTACATAACGAGATAGAAAACAAACAGAATTCCGGCTGTTTTCACCCTTTATTCCCGCGTGCGATCAGAGTCTCCCTTCAACCCAGTCAGCTCTGATCCCTTCGCTGTGGATATATTGGCTCTCTAACAATTTTTTTCATGCTAAAAATTTGGAATTTTTTTATTACAATAAATAAAATATTGTAATGACAATAAGTAATAAATAAATAATAAACTAAAAATGATAAGCATAGTCGATGTTCATAATAATGAGGTAAAAGACCAAATAAATGTGGATAATATTAGCTCTAAAAGGGCACAAATTCATAAGAAAATGCAATAAAGTGAAATTTAACACAGGCTATAACTTATGTTCAATTTATTAGTTATTAAAAATTATTCAAAATTCCAAAGTAGCCTACAAGTATTGTAATAATGTGGTAGGCTACTCTGTAATTTTGTAAGTCATAACAATAATAATCACGAGTGCCCCGTAACCACACGAATTTAGCGTGAATTTTCTTTGGACGCCGAGAGATGGCATCTAATATAGTATAAAGAAAGTATGGACAATTCATTGTTGCAAGCAGCCATTTTGATTCCTTTATCATATGATGATTGCTTTTTGCTTTAAAGCAAATACAAACTTCAGAGGCACGTTTCCCCTCTAACTTTTGTCAAAAAGGAAGTGTTCAATCTACAAGTTTGTATTCACTGCAGAACAAGAAGCAATCATCATATGAAATGAAAATGAAATAGGAATCAACAATGGCTGCCTGCAACAATGATTATTCATACTTTCTTTATACAGTGCTTTAAGCAATGACGTATATTAGACTCCGAATCCGATTGTTAATAGCGCCACCAAAGTGAAGCAAATTGAAGCCATGATAGTCTGGGCAGGAGTGAGCCGTGGAGTAGTTAGCTGCCTGGCTGCTTTGTTTTTGACGATTTTGGGCCCAAGGAATAATTAATTCAAAACCAATTAATTAGTTCTGCGTACAACTGTACAGACAGACACGAAAAGGATCAGGAATAATTTTCCACTAGCATAAATCAAAAATACGTAACTGAAAGATGATCAAAACGAACTTGAAATTGAAACCATGATCGAAAAATGGTTTATAAAATATAATAAATACTTCAACAACAAAGTTAACGAAAAGATAAACTTATCACTCCGTGATTGGCGTGTGAAAGAATTATTAATCAGTTACCCTCTTGTTTAACCATGTGTTTTGCATCATCTTCACTCACTTTCGGCCATGACAGTTCTGAGCGGTGGAGCTTCCCAATTTGTTTCACCTGTTGCGCCTGGTTTCGGAGTCTATCTTTAATATATGTCATTGGCTTTTAGCGTATCAAATCAAACTATTGTTTTATAATTAGATTGTACCTAACACATGAAGTCATTGTTGCTAAATTTAGATGTATCGTTATAAATTTTATTCAATTTTATTTTATTGTATTTAATTTCGAATGCGCGTAACCACTTGAAGTAAGTCCTGCTCGAATTTAGTGCATCGTAATAAACATACTTTGAGCGCTGAGAGATGCATAAATACAGACGTAATAAATTTTCTTCTGGTCCGGTAATAGGTGACTGTCATTTCCGGTGTTTACCTTCTGCTGGTTTAACTACGGCGCGAATTCTAGAGATTTACACGCTTGCATTACGCTTGTATCATCTCAATCAAACCAATACTTTTTACCAAATAAAATAAATAAAAAAGAAACATGGCTTTATGTAATGCTTAAGATGTAATAAAGTGAGCATTGTTTTTTAAGTGAGTAAAATTTTTAAATCGCTCCGAAAGTCGACGCCATTAATGGTTCTCACCTATTTTTTTCACATGTAAAATGCTCGTATTTATAATAATTTTCACTTTATTGCATTTCTTAAGAATTTATATCATCATATATATAATCAATACTCAGAGAATATTCTTGCGTATCTCAATTTAATAGGTTTTCGTCTAATATAAAATTCACTAGGAGACAAAACATCCACTTGACCACAAAAAGTTGATATTTATGCATACTGACTGATGATAACCTTGTGATCGAAATGTACAGTCAACCAAAGGAAATAATCCACACGAGTTTAATACTTAATATTACATTTCATGTTGATGTGTTGTTTTAATAGATTTTTTTAATTATAATTATTTAAATTTAATAATCTTAATAATGTTAATTCTAAATGTAATATTAAATTATTAAAAATAAATTAATATTGAAACGGTAAAACTGTAGAGTAAAATTCAAGTGTGGATTATTTCCCTTTGATGACTGTACATTTGTGCCATTAAATGTCAACATTTTATGGTCAAGTGAATGTTTTGTCTCCTATTTCTTTCAACTGTAAGTAACCACTGCCCCAGAGGTTTATTTCTAAATAAATTCATTAATTTGATTTTTATTTGAAATAACTGTCCAAAGTTGAGCAAACTCAGTTTTTTCTAACAGTCTCATAAATGATTGCAACTCCTCGAGCTTTGGCATTTTTACAGTCGAACATCAGGATGGGGGCAATCTACATAGCCTATCACGTGACAAAACGTTTGCGTCATTCCGTTACATTGAACGGAAAGCATACAAGGTTGCACTGTACGTAGCTACAGCGTTGACCAAAAACCAGGAATAAAAGGCGAAACCAGTCGGAATTCCGTTTGTTTTCTTTCCCGTTATGCACTGCAAAGCCTCCATCGACTACATTAACAAGGACAGTACTAAAAAACTCTCCATTCCTTAATGCCGCCTAGATAGTGTAGACTGATCAGTTTTGGCGTAATAACCCCTCGTATCTTCGAACATTTTTGACATAATAGATCCTAAGGTACATTAAGCTGATTAAAAAAGTAGATTGTGCTTTTTTTCTTATAAATTTATAACAAGCATTAATGTAAAGGTATCCTGAAATGGCCAATTTTCCTGGAAAACGGTATAATTTCTATCACTGTTCACCATCGTTAATGATATAATGAATATTCTCATAGGTCATGCAAATTAAATCTAATTAAAATTGTATTTTCATTTTATAAATTAATAAAATTTTCCTATTTTTTTTTCTTATTTTCATATGTACAGTATTTAATTAAAAATGAATTTAAAAATATTTTTTTTGACTGATAACTTAAGTTTTTCTTTGAGATAAGCAAAAATCCCATAAATGGCCATAACAGAGAAAGCTAATTCAATAATCAGAATGGAAATCTAGAAAAGTCTAGCTATCTGGTTTCTATAGTTCGAGACAGGTTAATCTTGCTATAAACCCTTTAAACCTTGCTATAAACTTACTCTAGAGACAGGACAATTACTTGCTATAGAATTATATGGATATTGTTCACGCAATCTTAAGTAAACATTTAAAACTAATTAATTCATTCGACCTGTTGAAGGCGTGCTGCTTGAAATGGTGACAGCGTAGAAATCGACCATGATAAAATATAATTCCGCATGCGTAATTACATAAAAAGTATAAATAGATAAATAGTGTATTAAGTTTGTAAAATATGGATTAATATTAAGTAAAGATTTTAATCGTGTATACCGGATATTTCTAAATGGAAGGACATGTCTTTTCTATTACTATGGCTTTGTTAACAAGTAGTAATGTACGACGTCAAATGATGCAGCTCGTTTAGTCAAAACCACGATCTATAGATATTCATGGTCATCGAGCTTCCGCCATTTTCCATAGTTTCGAGAAGCTAAGGAAAACAGATCGCGCCAGGTGCCCCATAGATCACACTGAAAATGAAATTAAAATTTCTATCTGCCGATAGGGCGGCGCTGCAGGCGCAGTTGGGCCGATTGTATATGCAGCGCCACTTTTCAATAGAGTTTCCGCCCTATTGGGAGGTAGAAAATTTAGCCAGGGAATAGGGAGCTCGATGACCATGTATATCTATAGACCGTGGTCAAAACAAAGGCACATTATTGAAACAATGTCCGAATTAAATAGTATTTCAGTCTATTCCACTTATCGAAATAATAAACCTCGCCACTTGTTGAGATCGAGGCCAACAAGAAAGATGTTTTCGCCAGGTTTTCAGCAAACTTCGCGTGATGTTTAGACCCTTAACATTTGAGTTTTGAACATTTTGCATAAGTAACTTTAATTTTGTCACATGCAAGGATCACGCTAGGTAATTATTGTCTTTCCACTTAGAAATGTATTTACTATGTAATTTTATTTAAAAAAAAAAGAAGCTAGTTACTATTTTTCAGCCATGCATCCACACGGCCTTAACGCTGCCTGTACTCGCTCCTTCATAGCGAAGTTAACCTGTCCCGAACTATAGATACCCTCATCTTTAATAGCACTCATTAAGATAATTTAATGCTTATTTCTTATATATTAATTAAGATAAATGAAACTCCTTTAATTAAAAGAAAACAAATAAATTAAAATAAATAATAGAAACAATGAAAAAAATGAGAAAAGTCACCAAAAGTATATGTTGACGGACGAAACAATGAAACAAAGGTCTTGTGAGAAACTCAGATGAAATACAGAATAAACACTGAAGAAACGAAGAACTAGTGGAGGAATGTTACACGAGCACAGGGAGGCACACAGTTACAGATGAAGAAGCTCTATGATGAAAGTTAGATGATTCATAACACAAACTTGAGATAATTATAACGTTTTCGGGATTTTTTTCCCATCTTCAGTATTATACTTTTTGAATGAATGGAAGATATAATAATAAAAAACAAAACAATGTGATCTAATACAATGTGTGATATTATGTTTAGTTTGATTGTTGTGTGCAAGGGGAATGATATTATATTTTTAGTAGTAATTTCCATTTATTATTAATTTCTATAGATGGTTTGGCTAAATTTTTTTCATTCGAAATAATATTGATGGTTTCTTTTATTAGTCTTTTTTGTAATTTATTTCTTTACTAATGATTTTGATTTTGTTCCAATCTGGATTATGATTTTGGTTAATGCAGTGGTTCACTAAATGATTGTTTTTATCCTTGTTTCTAAGTGCTCTTTCATGTTCTTTTATTCGTGTTATTAATTGTCTTTTTGTTTGACCTGTGTAAATGTGTTGACAGTTGGCGCATGGAGTTTGATATATTATGTTAGTGATGTTCCATTTTTCTTTATTATTTTGGCAAATGTCTTTGAAATTAGAAAGTGTTTCTTCTGTATTTCATCTGAGTTTCTCCACAAGACCTTTGTTTCATTGTTTCGTCCTTCAACATATACTTTTGGTGACTTTTCTCATTTTTTTCATTGTTTCTATTATTTATTTTAATTTATTTGTTTTCTTTTAATTAATTATTTAATTTCATTTATCTTAATTAATATATATTTTATCACAACTCTTATTTCTTATATTGAAGAAAAGTTTAATAGTCCTCTTTTCCCATGTTCTTTTGTATGCTTCCATTAAGATACTTTAAAATATTCTCCCTCCGTTTCTTATTTTTCTTTCTCATTCACTGGGCACTTATTTATAGGAAGTTAATTGAATTACCTTACAGATGTGCCTGCAACAGCAATTTTAGGTTAACTCCTCGTGTTCAACGTGCGCAGGATTTCGACTTGTACGTACAGTCTTGATTGATAAATTGCTGAGTAGATGTATTTGAATTTCCAATATTAATAAACAAGACCGACTAATATAAATAACTATGCTCTCTACAATTTAATATGTAACTCTAAAAATGGTAAAAAATTTAGCCATTCCAAATACTCCGGTGAACCTTAAAATGTTGACAGCTATTGAGATATGCTGTAATTATGTAAATGCAATAACTTTAAAAATTTCATCGATAATATTCATATAATCAGGACTAACTTATGATTTCAGTGTCATAGAAAAATCTCCTGGATGCGATAACAGTTGACTTTTTATTACATATTAAATAGGTAGAATTGTGTATAGTGTTCATCGATATACTTGCCATGCTTTTTCTAAATAATGCAATTCTAAAATGAAAGTGAATGGTAAAATGAAAGTTCGCCTTTCCTAGAGATACAGTAGTTGGAATATTGCGTCCGTAATAATGCGCGATGTACGATGCATCTTCGGCAGTAGCGGCACGGCGGAGAAAGAATCAATAGCGGGCGAGAAGGTCAAGGGGGTTACATACACCCGTGACGACAAAGGAAGAGAGCGAGGTGGATAACCTCGGTGATTTCCACGTGCTAAGACAACAACCCTATACCAACGAAATAAATTTATTAATGCCTATCAAATGAACATAGAAGATCCTATGTTACATTGCTATCCTTCACTATTCTAATCACCGGAAGATCACCGGAAGAAACCCGAAACATATTACCATTCACTAGCGCAAAATAGAAAAATCTCCTTTATTTCCATTGCATTAAATATCATTATTTAGATTAAAGTGGTAAATAGATTTCAATGTCACTGAATTCGCAAAACTTTCCGCATAATATGAATGCTAATTAAGTTTAGCTTCAAAAATTTTAATAACATTAATTAAAGAAGAGATATCAAGTGGTAAAGCAATAATGTTTCAGTCACTTTCCTGGTTACTGACGTAAATTCATAATAAGTCGAGGAATCATTAAACAATAAACTCATAAAATTTCTTGGAAATACAGAAGAATTCAACTTCGATATCTAGAGAAGGGTGAAGATAGAGAGTGATCTTAATGAATAGAGACAGAGTTCAAAGTTGAACCTATACAGAGTGTACAAAATAGAATACACAGTATGAACAATTTTTTATTTTATGTAGCGATGGAGTATGAAAGAAGAACCGTGACCGATTTTAAGCATACCCGTTTAACTTGTTTGTTTCTCAAGTCCCAAGCTATTCCATTCCAAACATCACCGGATAGAGGAAGGTTCGAAGTTTTAAAAGCTCACTTAGAAGTCCATTCCCTGCCACGCGTCGATACTGTTTCATGTTTATAAGAAAATGGCGACGCCACAGGAGAAATCGTTTTGTTTCCCAAGTGTGAATTCAGTTTCAGGTGTAAAATGAAATAAAAGATCTACTCCATCATTTTGAATAACCCTTTATTATTGGAATTTTTAGGCTGATTCTTAAATGAAAAACTTGAAATTGATACCTGTAAGTTTATAAGAATAATAAGAAGTTATGTACATAATACAGGGTGTATCTAAACCCCTGTCACAAATTTCTGGTGGTGATTCCCCATAGCGAGATGAAAACAAAAGTTCATATAAACATGTTTCGGATAACGAACCGTTTATGAGATTTCCGCAGTTAAAATTGAAGTTTCAGTAGCTGGTTTTGCTACTCTGTGGATGGCAGGTGACATGCGGAGAAGCTACAACAAATGTTAAAGTTTCAGCAGCGAGATGGTGATTGCCCCTGAATGGTTAGGTACACATGAAATTATTAGCAGGCACATCTGTTAATAATTATTAACCAATAAATGGGACGTTATTTCAAGAATTAGTTGTAGCTTCCCTATATATTATGGAGGCCTAAGTGAGCCTTATCTTTATTTACATGTACGCTTTCAAATTTTTAAAGAATTTTTATACATATTTTAAAAATTCATATGACGTTGCTTTATAAGATCTACGCAAAAGTTGTAAAATATATGTTGCAACAAGTAGTTGTTTTACAATCACATGACTTAAAACGATCGCGTGACAAACAATTTCAGTTGGGCGCGTCCAGCCCAAGTCAACACCTCAGCGTCATTTTTCGTTTTATGAGATTAAAATGCGGCTGTAAGTCTTTTTCTCGTTTAAAACTGATGCAAAACATTCAAGGGATGGTATTTTTTAGTGGTTCACACTAGAATAGAAAAGTCGATTTAAAAAAAAAGAAATTGTTAAAGTCACGGTTCGAACACGGAGTCCTTGCTGGATAATACAAAAATTTGAGATAATCTGAATAATTACTTTAACGTACACTATAACATCCATTTTAATATGTTATTAATATATAATTCCTTGTGAATTAGAGTTTTTTCCTTTTTGTTGATCCCTTTAATAGATTAATAGGAGAACGGATCACTTGTTAAATCCGGATATCCGCTCATTATTATCAGTAGAAGTATCGATTTCTAGGTGTTGAGGGAAATTATTGTTTAGGAATATCCTGGAAAATAGTCTGGTGTTTTGACTATACGTATATGTAAGCTTAGAATTTGTGTATTATTTGAAATCTTGGGATTATTTAACTCATTTAGAATATACAGAATTTAATTTGTTTTGCACTCAACCTAAAACTTACTTGAAATGACTTTGAAAGTTCCTTGAATATAATTTAAACTTGTTATGTTTTCCCTGTGTTTACATTTTCTTGTTATAATACAGGATGTTCATAAAAGAATGAACCTGATCATAAATCTTAAATAACTCCGAAAAAAATTAAATTAAATGAACGCGGTTTGCAGGAATAAGTAGAGAAACTTTGGATGTTTCTTTTCGGAAGCGTAGTTAATATGGATCTTATAATTCTGTCTGTTGCAAAAATATTAATGACATCTGTATAAGAAAAGGCAGAATGCATTGTATGGCTTGCTGAAACAAAATCACCAATTACTATTCAGCGTTGGTTCTGGGCTGAATTTTGAAACCACTCCCGACATCCATTATGATAAAAGAATGGATGAAGGCGTCTCTGGAAATAGGATCTGTGTACAAATCAAAAGTATCCATCCGTCCTCCTATACTGTAGGCCATTGTCAACAACATCCAAGAAACATTCGCGCGAGGGTTGCCAAAGTCAATAAAAAGAGAATCGTGGGCTATCCAGTGTCGAACGTAAACAATTAAAATCCCTAAGTTCATTTGAAGCAATAGTAACTTTAGTTTCTATCTACTTCAACTGAAATAAAGAACTGGCGGATAAATCATTCCAGTATATATGACACTATTTTACACTTGGTTTCGGGTATAATTTCATGAAACTACTAGTATTAGACCGACGAGCGCCTGGGCAGAAGGTGGATCAACGTCTTATGGAGGTGTCCCAGCGCAGCGGGTACACCAGCATCAGGGCTAGTGTAGGAGTCTCAGTGCAGAGGCAATTGCCCAGTGTAAGGACCCTCGGCAATTGCCCAGTCTGCACTCCTCTAACTCCGGTCCTGGTGAATCGCTTGTAGCGCAACAGTGACCCTAATGCACGAGCACTTTTTCCATATTAATGAAATTATAATGGTGAACAAAGTGAGAGGATGATTTGGATCATTATAAAACATATACCATTTAATGACCGATGAAGAAACCTCTTGTCCACAAAAGAATATTATATATATATTTGTCCACAAATATACCATTTCCCTTACGTTATGACGTTTTATTATGGTGTGCAGGATTAGTCATTTATTCTGGTTGCAATAAATCGTTAACTTGCATTTCGATTCAGTTAGAGAGCTTACCTGATGACATGGATATAAGCTATGCTAAGTCTAGTTGACTGCATAAAGGAGGTGGGCAGATAAGAACCATTTTACACCTATCTCATACTCGAGAAAAAATTGTCGCATTTGAAACTTTTTAGTTGAGTATATAACCTTAATGTTTGTATAGCTTTTATTGAATAAATATTTACGTAAATGACATGGCTTTTCAAAGTTAGATCGATTGTTCTGCTTTCGGCTTTTTGGGCATTTTTATATAACATTTTACATGGTTTTTACTAAGAAGAACACAATCAATAAGCTTACATATAAACATTAATAGATTTTGGTTCATTGTCTCCTATGTGAAACAAATTACATAAATTTGCAAATTTCGCGAAAATTTGCAAAGTTAAAAATCTAATAAAATTTATCTGCTCTATAAACCGCAGGAATTTCCCACGATTTGCTGCATCCATTCCACAGCTGACAAGGGATGAGTTGCTAGCTCTCGAAATATATGAGCTTAAACAGCCATTTCTAAACTTAAAAAAGCCTTAAAGATAGTTGTACTCCCTTTATAAACATCAAGATTCAATTAAGAACACGGCAAACAAGTTCGAAGATATATAATATTTGGATAAAGGCATCCAAGGTCAGAATCCAGCTATACAATAGTACTGCTAATGCAAGATAGGTGCAACAGTTGTAGGATGCTGTGCCCATGTTACATCTGTGTTAAGGTATTCGGCGTATTAGCGTCATTGTTCGAAAGAAATTCAAAGACTAAATCTAGAATATGCTGAGATGTTTCAAGATGCCGCTGGAGGATGGTCTAGCAGTCAAATGTTAAACAGAATTTGAAATATGACCATGAATCTTGAAGAAGTACCAAATTATTCTATGATTACTGAATGATAAATTATTACGTTTTTACGAGGGCAAGTCAGTAAATAAGTTATAAATGGATATAGAAATAAAACAAATAAGAAAACTGATTTGAAAGCTACTTTTATTTCACCACATAATCTTCCTGAACATTGAGCTTATAGTTCAGACAGCAGCCCAAAGAATTTTATGCTACTAGTTTTGAGGGGCTTGTGTAACAATGGGACAAGTGCCTCATTGTAAAGGGAGATTATGCGGAGAAATAAAAGTAGTTTTCAAGTGCCTCTTATTTGTTTCATTTCTAACTTACTAACTGACTTCCCTATTATATTGTTTTCTTATTGGAAGATTCTTTTGATAGGTGATCTTTAAAAGACAAAGCCAGAAAAGTATTTTATTTTGTTCAATAAAATTGAGATTTTGTTTAAATTTTTTCTAATCCAATAGACAAATTTCTTTATCATTTCAGCTGTTTTATTTTAATAAGGTGTATACAATTTTAAAAAATTGATATGGTTCAATGGTGCATTCGCAAAGATCTCCCACTTTGACATCAAATTAATACTACTTAAAAAAAGAGTTAGATAATTTTCTAACTGAGAGGAGTCCGTACATGTCAAATTTATTGACTTTTGTTAGCTTGTATGAAAGCTACAGCAATTTCTTTATTTTAGAAAAAATTAATATCTCTTAAGAGACTTAACCAATTGTCATAAAAATACGTCAAAGCACAGTATAAGGAATCTTCTAAGTGTATATTAATTTTATTTCGTTCTGCTGTTTGCGGTTTCAGAATGGGTGAGCTGCACAAAGCTTGGTCAAATACGGATACATGGAAACTTTTAGTTTTGTTTGCAAAACTCCAACATATCTTCTCGAACCATGAGTTTTTAAATCGATTTCACTGGAAGAAAATGTTTGCGTTGGGATGGACGAAAACATAGGCCACCACTCTTAGATATTGATCGAGTCAATCAGCTGATAGCTCTTATCTGCCCATCTCCTTTGAGGTATTAACCATTACATATAGCGTACTCTAAAAAGGCTGTTAGTAATGGGAAGACGTTAATATTGCTTAATGATGATGATTTTACTTAATTTACCACTTATACTCAATTTTCTTATAAAAAGATGGTTCTGTTTCTTGAAACCTGGAGAAAAGTATGTTGATTTAGTCAATGAAATTAAGTCTAGAGTTGAAAATAATGCCCGGAATGTATTTAATTAATGCGTTTATAATGGACTTTCTTGTTTCCGTGTAACGTTTCAGTTTTGGCGGCACTGAGTACCATTCCTCAGTCTCTATTTGAGGCTCTCTCGTTCTTATCTGAGGAAACATCTAAAGCAATTAACTCTTAATATTTGAGGCTCTCTCGTTAATTGCTTTAGATGTTTCCTTAGATAAGAACGAGCCTATTATAAAGTGTCATCAACGTAACTACAGTTATTTTTTTATCCAGTAACTATTCCATATAGTCGTAGAGCCAGTGACGTA